>PITA01007842.1:0-88578 GCA_004023965.1 Spilogale gracilis | reverse complement strand
CCGCCGAGCAGGGAGCCCGATGTGGGGCTCGATCCCGGGTCTCCGGGATCATGACCTGAGCCGAAGGCAGTTGCTTAACCAACTGAGCCACCCAGGCGCCCCGGTACTTGTCATTTCTGTATAGATGCATGACTCAACAGTTTAAGATTAATTTTTAAAATGTCAGGTTTCTCTTCTCACTTTTAACGCCCCCGCTACATCCGACTTGCAGCAAATTCCCAACCCTTTAAGCATCTGTTTGTTCTTTTCCTGAGGTGTATAGACTATATATTTACACAGAATTCTTAGACAATCTGCACACAGAACAGGATAACTAAACTGGAAAGTATTTCAAAATGTTGGTGTCAAGATTCTAGGCTCCAATATTAATAATGTAAAAATTTCAGAAGCTGCTGGACGGTGGTTTTTACTAGATTTCCTCTATGGACCAAGTTCAGACACATCATTATGAATGAAACTACAGGACCATACCTGCCAATATACAGTCCTGTGGCTTAGTTAAGAGGCAAACCCTAAGCTATTAGCCCCTGTTGCCTCATTTCCGTCTGAAGAGGTCATGCAGTCATGTTTCCATCTGTGGTGAGCCTGCGTTCACATTCACCCAGGTTTTAACACGGGGAACCGCGGCAACGGTACCGGGGGTGGGGGGGTGGGGAGGGCTGCGGGACAATCATCATTGTGCATGTGGCACCGTTCTCCCTTGTTTGGAGACTCTCGATGGGCTGTAGAAATTACTTTCTTCATTTAGTGGATGAACATTTGCAGAGGGCTGCTTGGTGAATGAACCACAGTTCCCGCCCTGATGGGGCTTCTAGCCTGACTGACTGCAGAAGTGGAGTGGGAAAGACAGGAAGGAATACTAGGACTCAGCCCCGAAAGCGAAGTTTATTCAGGTAAACCGATAAAACCTGTGAGATTCTACACCCACTTCGAAAAGAAATGGATACAAAAAATCCCACCAATATTTGCTATTAACAAAGACATTTCCGGGAAGAGGCAAATATTGATAATATCTTGGAGAAGATGTGGGAGGAAGCCATTTGGTTATACCGTTAAGTCCTCATGCCCAGAGCTGTTTCATGAAAAACAGTTCTAAATCAAACACATTTGGGAATGTGCTTAATCTAGCCACTCATGAAGTCCACATTTTTGCCCCGACACATTAAAGGCTCTGAGAAATTCTACAGTCAAAACAGAAACCTATGTAATTTAACATTTGCCAAGTACAGTCCATGGAATGATTCCCATCCCTCCCCCCAAATACCTATTACCATCCTATAGAATTAGACTTTCTAAAAGTGACAGTCTATGACAGTGAACAGGGTTAGGAGCATAAATAATCCAAAATAAATTTTGGAATTGTATGCATGCATGCAACTTGACATCCTCAACTAACATCATCCTTAAAAATAGGAACTGGGATATTTTGCTTTAGGCAAGCAACATTTCTGAATATCTGATTCTGCACTGAAAATAAAAGTATAAAATGTAAACAAAAGTCACAAAGGTACCCCTCAGGGCTACAGTATAACCATTATAACATCTTTTATCATATAACATTATGGATGTAGATGGTAAAGAAGTCTTCCTATGTCTGTATTAACTATACTCTTTGTGTTAGTACAGATATACTTACATTTAGGAAGTGGCTGTTCTGAATAAAATACTTCACTTACTTTCAATCACCTCTTGAAGGTAAAAGTAGAATGCAGAAAAAATTCTGGTTACTTCAACTTTCTGTCTGCATCCCATTTGGGAAGAAATTTATTGTAGTTTAGTGTTGAAGTTAACCAACATTTACGGGGCAACCTACCATCAAAGGGATTGAGACTGTAAAGACAAATAATAGACAATGCTTGTTCTCGAAGAGTTCATAGTCTAATAAGGCAAAATAAAAAGAAATAACTGTAATACAGTGTGGCTGGAGCTACATTAAGGCATGGAGAAAGTGCCATGGAAACACAGATGACTTCATTAAAGAGAATGGGTGACTTATTGCTCCTACAATAACGTGCACACAATCTGTATACAATAAAAATATGACTGCAATCAAGAAATTAATAAATATTTATTGAGCACCTATTTTACACTATAAATCTGCATGCCAGACTTTCTCAAATGTCAAACTACTACTAGTCTCATAGAATTTCATATTGTTCTCAAAAGGAATGTAAAATATTTTTCAGATTCTTGGGCTATTTTATATCCAGAATCAGAGGGGGCCAAACTAGTTTAATTTTACACTGTGGAAAAAGTCTAAGGCAAAGGACATCATATGCAAGCAAACCCTGGGATGTTGTGATCATTTCGCAGTTAGAGCCAGCAGAGGGAGTCAACATTGTCGAGGAAAAACCTCCAGGATATAAGGAGAAATTTAAGACTTCAGATGTACAGAAAACCTTGAAATAAAAGAAAAGGAGGGTGCAGAGACACGTATTTCCCAAGAAGGTAAATAATTTAACTATATTTCTTAAACTCCTGAAACATAATGCCAGAGTCATAAGCCATCCCTGAATAAACTAAACTTACCGCTCTAACGAGACCCACAGAACCAAATATATAAACTCTCCCATGTGAAAGGGACGGCAATCACAAATTTCTGTCAAATGCATCCTGCCGCAAAATCTAACTGACTGGCATTAATAGGAAGGAACGTCGATCGTGCAATCGCTAATTGGCAATGGCGACCCTCTGCAGAATGTCAGTTTCACCCTAAAGAGAAGTCTGTGTATACCAATCACAGTACATTGTTGCCTCAATTTCCAAGACTGAGAAACTGCAACCTACAAAGAGAATGGAAGCTTTCATTGGGGCATTCCCAAATCCTTTATGACTGTTTGAACAAATTCATTTTAAAACAGAGCTGTTTTGTTAACAAAAAAATGTTAACGAAAAGCAGCCATTTTTAGCCATTCACCTCCAGCATATACATATTTTCTCATCGTTGCCCTCTACAGGGCACCTCTTATACCTTTCCAGCTGGTATTTCCCCCACATTTGGCTCACCCACCAAACTACAAACTTCTCAAGCGTATTCTCTTGTCTCCTAACACTGCACATCCCTATTACTGAGTCAGCACCTCATTCCTTACACACAGGTGATGTGCGGTCAGTGTTGGCTGAGAAGAACTTAAAGGAAGGAGTTTGGTAAGTTCTAAACGGTGTCTGTTTTGCTCAGTCCCAAACTTTTTTTTGGTAGGCTCTATTTTTTCCATACATGCAGATCGGGGATAACAGAAAGGGACACACACAGAGGGAGAAATGGGGGCACCGAGTTTGAGATCTGATGACAGGCTGCGTTCACAGGAGAAGCCCTGAGGCTCCAGGTTCCTCTGATCAGTCTTCCCTCCTATTCTATCCAGTCTTATAGATGGCCAGTTCTTTCCAGAGCTCTGCTACCCAGCAGCACAGCTCAGTGATATGCTCCGTAATTATATTTTTTCCTGATTAGCTTTGTCAGAGAACTGCTTTTGCTTTTAGTCTTCACGAGGGACCAATTCTTAGGTTTATTTTCCCATTCTACTCTTATTTTGTTCTCTAATTCATTCATTTATATTTACTTATATATTTTTAAAAGATTTTATTTATTTCTGAGAGAGAGAGAGAGACAGAGTGCGCATGTGTGCGCATCAGCGGGGGTGGGGTGGGGATAAGGGGCATAGGGAGAAGCAAACTCCGGCTGAGCAGGGAGCCCAAGGTGGGACTCAATTCCAGGACTCCCGGTTCACCACCTGAGCCAAAGGAACGCCTGACTGACGGAGCCAACTCAGGCTCCCATCATTCATTTATATTTACAATCTTATTTAGTCCTGTCTCCTGATTTATAAAGGTACGTCTCTAATTTAACATGAGGTTTCATAATGAGTCGATGTAGCATTTGTCTTTAGAAAACAATACTATTCAATAGACGCTTGTTAAAAAGAATTCTTTTCCTTTATGGTCCTTGCATTGAAGGCTTTTTTACCTTTCGGTTCAAGCCTTCTTATCTAGTCATAAAAGCATTTACCGCTCTCAATTAGCCTCTGTGCACAGCTCGGGTAATATCGGCAGCTTTGACATGGAGTTCACCGCTACACCGTGAAGTCTCTAGCTCTTGAGGACAAGTTCAACAGGCAAGACAAAAAAGATTCTACAGAAATTGTGAGAAACTCATCGCAGTGAAATTGAGGTGTGACAAAGCTGATGAGCTGAACAGTTGAAATGCCAGTCAGCAAATGCCTCGGAAACAAGTAAAGCCCGAGACTTCATGTCACCACCTGCTCAGTATACATCACATGTGCTCGTAATTACTTAAGCGAACTTCTTCCTGCTGAGGTACACCTGTGATGCAGATATCAGACGTCTACTCATCTTTGGTCATTCGTGCACTCCTCATACAGTCCAGGGGGTCCAAGACTGGACGGAATAAAGGAAAGAGTCCTGCACTGAGATCTGGAGCCCTGAGTTTTAGTCTCAGACACACCACTAAATAACCTCTGGGAATTAGCTTGCCAAAAAAAGTCATTTTATACCACTGGGCCCCAGGTGCCCCAACTATAAAATCACATAAGATTATTTCTCAAGTCTTCAACCCTAGAATCCTAAAATCAAGAAGAAAGAATTTCTATATGCTCAGTGCCACTCTCTGGACATTGTACTGTGTACCCATTCATCCAGATCAATGGTGCCGATCAGAGAAACTACATTTAAAGAAATGGAACGTGGATCAAGATGAAAATTTAAAGGACGTTAATTAGTACCCTATGGAATTTTTAAAAAAAGATTTTATTTATTTGAGAGAGAGAGACAGAGAGCACACGTGAGCTCAAGCAGGGGGCAGGGGCACAGGGAGAGGGAGAAACACCCCACTGAGCAGGGACCCCAACATGGGGCTCCATCCCAGGATCCTGGGATCATGACCTGAGCCAAAGGTAGATGCTTAACCGACTGAGCCAGCCAGGCACCCCCAACAGTTTTTGATTCCATAAAGCAAAACTGGGGAAATCCAGAAGAGACTGTGAAGAACCTAAATGAGTCCTTACGCTGAAAAGCAAAAGGCGAAGGCCTATTATCTCTTACCAACTGCAGTCATAGGCCAGAGAGTGGTCATGTCTGCATGTCTGTGCAGTGGCAGGGGCTGTTGTCTGGGATTCTTTTTAGAACCCAGCATCATTATTCACATAGGAATGTACAGTGACTGGTACACCTCAGGTAGGCAAGCATTCACGTTTGTGAAAAAATGTGCTCATAAGGGCCATTTCAGAAGAAAGAGGTAAGATTTTATAGGTCTGCCTGTGAAGTACAATCCTTAAAAAAAAAAAAAAAAAAAAGCCACAGGAGAAAGGAGTGGGATAGTGTGTACTTTTCCCGCCCCTACCTAATATAACACATGGATCTCTCAACATGAATTTTCCATTCATGTCTTTAGAAACTACTGAAAAGTTACTTGATCAAGTGACTGAAATTACATGAAATTACCAATAGATGGAAGGATATGAACCCTCATACAAGGTATTATTAAATTCAGGAGGGAGAAATTTAAGCTGCCCATGTTATCTCTGGAAATTCCATTCTGTCTTCATGCAACTCTATCAGTGAAGGTTATTATGATAAGCCGTGTGGATAACAGACTTTTGAGGAATCAGGTATAAATGGCAGCACAGACCATGAACCCTTTCGGTTTCTTTTAAACATCAAAAAGCAATCATGGTCCGAGGATGAAGACAGCTATACTGAAATTTTAAAGAATCCCCATAACTTTTTGTTGGCACCTGGGGAACTCTGAGTTTTAAAGAAGAAAAACAAGAAGCAATGCTCAAGGTAATAAGTGCTTTCATGTTACCAGTTCGCATATCCAAGGGCACTGGATCAAGCAAAAGGACAAAGAGATAAGGCCAATATTGCTAGTTACTAACAAATGGCAGATAAAAGAGCTCTTCTGGGTTCTGATTAAGTGACAGCATTCTACACATTCTTTTGACTTGAGAAAGTCAGGCTGAGAGAGCAGCAGCTCAGTTACATGGGAAGCACCACTAAATAAGCGTATCTGTGTGCTTTCACATTCCAGCAGGACAGGATGCCTCCCCTTGCACTGAACAGAAACACGTTCTCTGTGCTCACAGCAATAACGCGCCTTTGCTTCAGCTTCCATAAAAAAGCATAAACGTATATGCTGAGAGCACAGAGAAGTTTTGTGTTGTGGGACGTGGTGGCTGGGAGCCAATGTTTACAATCCCCTGGGTGGGAAAGGCAGGGTGAAAGGCTCCGGACTGCAGGCTTTAAAGAGTCTTTGCTGTTGCCGCCAGTGACCTTCGCCTCTGTTTTCAAAGCAGCTCTCAGGTTAACCCCTTGGATTCTGTGTGCACTGGTGCTGGACAAAGGAAATACCTTTCTTGGAAGGACACCTTTCTCACGCACATTGGTTTCTGATTTCAGTCCGAGCAGCTCAGAAACACTAGCTTGAGAAGCACGTATTCAATCTGCGATCGGACCCACAGGCACGTCGGGGGTATTGGATCCGGATTTCGATGTGTACTGTGTGCTACAAAGTGAAAGTTTCCAGCTTCAGGCAATGGACTCAAGCTTACAAATCAGGGGACTGTGAAACATGAGCATATTCGGTCTCCAGGGGAGAAGGAAGCATCCAATTTATGCAGAAATGCTCTTTTCCCAGCTAGCCAATGAGAAGCAAGGCTACGAGAGGGGGCTTCCTATAGGGATCTCCGGACTGGAAGAATGGTGCTTAAAATTAAGGACAGGCGAAATTGCTAACAGCCCAACTTAAAAAGCAGCGGAAGAGAAAAAGCCAATTGTAGAAATGAAAAGGGAGTTTTCCAGTTCTTAAGTTGAAGCTGACCGCATTCGCCTTACTATTACGCTTGCTCTTACCGTTTCTGTGAGGCAGAATTAATCATCTTTTATTCCTAATGCTGAGGACTAAAGAGCCCATAAAAAAACTACATGTGTGCATGTTTTATTGCAGTCTTTACCAAATGACTCAAAAGATGTGATTCAACAGTAATACAATTTTAAGGCCTCAAAACATTTTCAGGATGTAAGATTTACACTGAGAAAAGCAGTGGCCAGCACTCACGTCCGTTTTAACAGATGCTCTGGCCTGTGAGGATGTTTTGTGGATTTAAAAATGTCTGGGACCCACACGCTGATCATTAATACTGTCCCTTTACTGAAGGGACAGCGCACTGAATTCCTGGGGTTTGGGAATGAATCGTGCAATCCTAATGTTCTGAGTCGACGAACCCCTTGCTTAGGTTTAAGGTTAAGGGTTAAGACTTCTGGAGATGCGAATGACCAAAAGCAAACACCAGTGTAATTGTCGTGCACGAAAGTCATTACAATAAGCCTTATGAAAATCATTTAATCAAGTATGAGACAGTAATAAGGGAGGATTTTCCCTTAGCGTTTGGAGATGAAGTCATGGCTTACCACCAGGCAGCTGCCTCTAATGTCATGAACTATGCATATCCTGCAGTCAGAAGTCCATTCCCAGAAGAATGACGCTATTTGAGCATACAGCTTTTCAGTTTTCCTCAGCTAATAACTGGGTCATAATAAGGTCTTCTGAAAAGTTATTAAAATTTTGGTTTCACCAAGAATGCTTAGGAATCTTCAAAACGCCATCCCAGTTTTCATTACCCACCAAACATGTTCCTTGCTGTCCCTGCAGAAGTCATTGGCGATGAAGTACATATATTCCACTCAAATAGAAATAATGCTTCGAGAATCTATAAGAAGCCCCAGAGAAAATCTAATAATAATAGCCGGAGTCTGCCATCAGTTTTCCATATGCCAGGCACTTCACCGAAGGCTTCACAAATTTCAGGTCATTTAAATCCTGTAATAACTTGGGAAGTGGGCATTGCATTTTTTACCTGTATTCGAGGTTAAGACACCAATGCTCAGCACATGCTAGTAAGCATAGCAAAGCCCCACAGCCGGCCACGTGCTGGAGCTAGAACCAAACCTGGTGTAACTCGAGGGCTGCAGGCGGAACACACCAGCAGAAAGATACCACTCCTGCAAGGGTAACCCCCGGCAGACACACGTCATAGCTCTAACACTCGGATACACATGATTGTTATTATCACTGAGGACTCTAAGGCTTATCAATCTATGAAGAAAGCTGGGTGCAGTTGGAGACTTCTCATTCTATTACCTGAATTAAAACAGTAACATATGGGGCACCTGGGTGGCTCAGTGGGTTAAAGCCTCTGCCTTCGGCTCAGGTCATGATCTCAGGGTCCTGGGAGGGAGCCTGCTTCCTCCTCTCTCTCTGCCTGCCTCTCTGCCTACTTGTGATCTCTCTCTCTGTCAGATAAATAAATAAAATAAAAAAAAAACCCAAAAAACAACAACAAAAAAACCCCAGTAACATATGGGGTGCCTGGGTGGCTCAGTTATTAAGTATCTGCCTTTGGCTCAGGTCATGATCCCCGAGTCCTGGGATTGGGATGGAGCCCCACATCCATCTTGGCGGGAAGCCTGCTTCTCCCTCTCTTACTCCCCCTGCTTCTATTCCCTCTCTTGCAGTGTTTCTCTCTGTCAAATAAATAAAATCTTAAAAACAAAAAACAGTAACATATGATTTCTCACTGGGCTTGTGAATCTGTGATATCCGGTTTCTGCAAGAGATTTGCTAATACGTGTACATTACGTTAGCATTTCAAACGGAGTCGCAAAGTAGCAAGGGGGATTATCCCTAGCACAAATTTTCATGTTTTACAAACCAGTTGGGCAATATTTTATTTGTGGGCTACAAAATCTCATCACTTTCGGTCTGGACCTGCTAGCCTACCCCAAGATTTTAAGATATTGTTTCTTATGAGTCTCCACAAATACATGGACTTAAAAAACAACAAGTTGTAAAATCAAAGAAAATAATTGTTGCCATCTTTTATACAGTAATGACATGTCACTTAAAAAGGGTTTTCGACTTAAGACATGGGTTTTGAAGCAGCTTCTAAATAATGAAGATCGTAACAGCCAATCGTGAACTTTAATTATTGCAATATAATTATCAGGAACAGCTAGTTACAACTGAGCTTCTCCACACACAGTATAAAGTTAAAACTGTACAAATGAAGCCAAAATATGCACAGCTAAAAGGAATGTTACAGGGGGCCTCTCTTAGTGAACAAAGCAAGCTCAGTTTGGCTCTTTTTCCCTCGCGCTACCACATCCGCACATCGTTAGTTGGAAAATTCCTGATATATGCTGTAATTTTTTGTGCTTTTTTTCCCCCCAGTACGCTTGGGGCTTTAATGTCCAGATGCCATTTTCCCCCTTATCTGTCCCTGTTTGGTGCTCTGCCAACTATGGTCAACAATTAATACAGGCGAAGAAAAAATACAGTACGCTCCCTGGCAACTGGTACAGCCTCGCAGGAAATACCAAATAAAAACTTGATTATGTATTGTTTAACCATTTTGTTTGCCTGTAGGCCACCCCGTCGTCGGTGTAATTCAGACGAGCATGCTTCATCTGGACGGTCTGTGCGCGGCACCATTGTTCCCAGAGTCTGTCACGCACAATCACCGGCTTCAGCCTGTGGTCCTCTAAATGAAAGGAGCAGATTTGTGGCAGCCTTCCAACCTGCATTCCTTTTAATTAGTCAACTTGTGGCCCAATGTTATAATAGATAAGTAACCTCTTAATATTCATGTAATTAATTAATTTTTTTCTCATTCAGTTATAAGCCTTTGCATGGGGAGGGAAAAAAAAGCTCTTTCCTATATGGGCTCCGACTTATGAAATAAGCATGCTACTATGACAAAGAACATCGGAGGCCATGTTTCAGTGGTTCTCCACAAGCAAGGACAGTTCCAGAAACTGCTATATGCCCATACCTGTATTTTAAGCATATTATTCTTCACATTTAAAATAGCAGCTGAAATCCTTCCAATGTATACATCTGACCTACGCAAGATGAACAAAGTTGCCAGCTTTACCTGGGAAGCATCCTTTCCATTTTAACTGATAAATGAGTTTACCACTAGAAGATGGAAAGCTTACACTTGTTTAAGATCCCTTACAAAGCAGGGCTGATATGTAAAGTGACCGGCAGTTCTCAAAGTACCAGGAAGTCTGTCTGCTCTAGCTCTTGATTAAATCAGTAATTAAACAGCCGATGCTGTTAGCTATTAGCACATGATGACCCCTTTTAAAGGTAAGTTGTGTCCTGTAAATATTTATAATGTTTGCTGCTAACAGGAATACAAATGGCTTTAGGTGACAGAAGACATGGTATTTGCACTCAAAAGCTCACAGCTGAGCAGGGGGGGCACACAGGTTAACTGCCAAGTGCATAAGCTCCTCTGCCAGGCAGAGGTATATGATTTAAGAGACTGGCTCCGATCCTGGCTCCTCTCTTTTATGAGCTGCATCACCTCGGCCAAACATCGCTAACTCTCTGTGCCTCTGTTTTGTCATCTGCAAAATGGAGAATCATAGTACCTACTTCACAGGACAATTGGAGAATGATATGATATATGGTCCATGAAGCACTCTGCACATGCCTGGAGCTTTAACATTCTGGCTATCAGCAATGTGCACATCAACTCCACAGGGAAGGGCAGGGTGCAAGACAGGGATAGAACATTGGTGGAGGACTCAGAGAGGAGATACAAAGGCCCACCTGGAAGAGGGAGAAAGCTGAGCACAAGGCTGAGGAGCCTGATCATATGGACCAGATCACAAAGGATCAGATGATAGAACCCAGACTTTACAGTGAAGGGAAAGGAGGCATTGAGAAATTTTACACAGTTTTATGCAGAGGATGGATGTCACATTTGCACTTTAGAATTGACATTCTGGTAACTGTGTGGGATGAAGCAGGAGGTGACTCCTCAAGCAGGGAGCTCCATCAAAAGACTGTGATGACCCAGGTGCCCTGGAAACAAGACCTACAGACCTCTAACTGTGAGGGGCAGAGGCAAGAGAGATAATCTGAAATGCATCAAATGAAGTAGAAGAGGAGAGAAAAGAAATCTAGGATAAGCCCCAGATTTCTGGCTTGGGGACAGAGTGGATGGTGGGGACAAGACCTGAATGGGGATCCAGAAGGAGAATGACAGGCCGGCTTGGGGCTTGTGATGACGTCACAAGTTGGAAATGATGGTCTGGGGCTCAAGGGAGAGGGCTGGGTTGGACAGAAGATGAACTCTCTTCCTTCAGGATCATCTCCAGGAAGCAGAGGCAATTGCTCAGAGAGAAAGCACACCTAGGACAGAAACCATGGGACAACAGAGGAAGGCATTCAGTGGAAGTGTGAAATAGGTAGGAGTAAAAGCAGGAAACTATGGTTTAAAGAAGCCAAGGTGGATATTTACAAGAAATAAAGAACAGAGAAGCTGACATGTACCAGCAGATGCTAAGCCAGAGGAGGACCTTAGAATATTTACTGTAGTACCACAGTGGGAGCAGAAGGCTGTCTGCATGAAATCAAAGGGGTGATGGTATCCAAAGTGAAGGCCTTTCCGTGGAACCCGACAACAGGAGAAAAGTGATGGGACGGAGGTATGTGGGGAGGGACCAAATGCACTTAAAAGATGCAAAAGTCTGCAATTAAAATAAAGACCATATGAACATACGTTGGGGCCCTTGCCATGGCCTTGGTGTGCGTAGGGCCTGTAAGTAAGGGGCTCTGAACTCAAAACCCATTAGGCACAGTAACTCCACTTCTGATCACCAAGAGTTCCAGTGGAACTCTATCTAATAATGAGTAATGACAGATTTTTTTAAGTTCTCTTTTTATCCTGCATTATAATTAATGATCCTACTACTCATTTCACACACATATTGCAAATCTCAGGATGGGCAAAAGCACATTTCAAATGTCCTCACAAATCGTTACTGTATCATTTCCTATTAAGTAATTAGAGCACAAAGTGAGTATCCTTGATTCTCTGGATAAAAATGTTACATTTTTATGACACAGGTGTGTCACGGAAAGACTATACAGTGTCTGTGTGCACGCATATGCACGCAAACGTGCAAGTGACTGATATTTTAACGTCTCACTTATGTGGGAAGAGGAATGAAGAACTAGATATAACAAAATATCCCAGAATACTTGTTTCTCTTTTTAAGCTCTGATAATATATTGTGTATCATTCACATTTTGTCTTGCTTGTTTCCTATTATCAATTATCTTTTTTCCTGTTAGGCTGCCTATGTTTTTGGACTAGGACGCTATCCAAAGCCCTCAGGAGGCTTCCTATAATACTTAAAGCCAATTCAAACACTTTCAGTAGGCCCCTCCCCCAAAGCAGGAACCCCAACTACCTCCCTGACCTCAGCCTTGACTGTCCCTCCCACTCGCTCCACCTCAGCCACTCTGACCTTGCTTTCCTTGAGCAGGCCAAACTCCCTCCTGCTTGGATTGCTCTTTGCTGGATCTTATCATTCTGTCTGCCCCTCACTTCCATCCTAGGCGGCCTTTTCTCTGACCACTCTCCCTCTTTAAAACAGATTCCTGGTCTCTCACAGTCTATCCCATCACCGTGCCTCCTAGAACTTATCCCTGCCTGAAATAATATGCTAGTTTATCTGTTTATCCCATACATGCTCCCCACCAGACCGAGGAGCGATTTTTATGTGTCCTCAATCGACACTCTCAACTCAGTGCCTGGCCGGCTAAACCACAGAGCAGAACTTTAAATAAAAGCCCAAGGGGGGGGGGGGTAAGTGCGTGCAAGCCTTTCAAGCTGCTTGGGTGCTAAGAGCCACCCAACATAATGGCATACACCCCGCTCCCCTCCCTTCCTCCCCTGCCTCTTTACCGTCCTTGCCCCCGCCCCAACATTCACCCATGTTACTGCCTGTAGCTGTAGTTCATCCTCATTTTGACTGCTGTATAATTCTATTGTGAGAAGAAACTAGAGCTGGCGTAATCATTCTTCTGTCCGTGAACACCGGGTCTGTCTCCGCTTCCTGCTGTTCAGAACAACGCTGCTCCACACCTTCCTCCAGGTGACTCTTGCTGTATACCTGCGCAAGCTCTTCTCACACAGGCTTTCAGGCTACGAGCATGTTTAGCTACATAGTTCATAGGAGATTACTTTCCAAAGCAGTGTACTACTTCATATGCCCGCCAGCGGAGGACCAAAAGTTTTAGGTGTTGTTTGAAAAAACATAAAGTTGGTATCAAGGAAATATTTTAAAAATCCAATCTAACATTCTCTACCTTCTTTTCTTTCTTTCTTTATATGAGAGAGAGAGAGACAGAGAGACAGAGCAATGGAGCAGGGGAGGGGGAGAGGGAAGAGGGTAACGGAGAAGGCGAATAGACCCCTGCTGAGTGCGGAGCCCAGATACAGGGCTCCATCCCAAGGCCTTGAGATTACAACCTGAGCAGAGACCAAGAGTCAGATGCTCAACCAACTGAGTCACACCAGTGCCCCTAATATTCTCTATCCTTTAACTGGTGAGTTCACACATTTTATACTTAATGTGATTAACAATTTATTTGGACATATTTACCAATTTATATATTCACCATTTTTTCTTGCATCTCAGAGATTCTTTTCAGGATTAGTTTCATTCTTTTTGAAGCATGTCCCTTAGAAGTTCCTTTACTGAAAAATCTCTAGGTTTCAGGTTATCTGAAAATGTGTATCTCATGAGTGTATTCTGTACTTAGAATTCTACATATACACAGTAAGAGTAATAAAGTATCTGGAACGGTGGTGGTATTTTCACTATAATGTCCTACAGGCACCAAGAGAAGAAAAGTATGAAGAAGTAGTTATTTGCCAAGCAATCAAGCTTCTCAGTTTCTGGTCCACGCTAACGATGCTAGGCCTGCACAGCACACACAAGCCATCGTTCCTGATCTCAAGGAGCTCTGAGCAGCATGCGGGGAAGAAAAGGAAGTTACAGGAAACTTAAGCAGAGGGCGAAGCTTCACGTAAAGGCTGAACTGGGTGGCTTAATGAGGGCTTCACAAGTTCAGAGCAGGAAGTGTCTAAAGAGAGCTGGATTCTCGTCAGGTCACGTTGCAGAAGCTCCTGAATTCCATTTCCACACAACACAGTTTCTGTGGCCAAACCACACCTTTCCCTTGAATCTAAGAAAAGCCCGGAGAACATTTTCTTCAGAGACAATATCATAATTTCATCTGAATCCTGAACTGGACACTTGGTAGATAAGAGCAATACTAAGACAAATGTTCTTCAAAACTAGAGAGCAAGCAACTGTATAAAATTTCGCATGTAAATTCCCTGAATGGCAGGTTGAATATGCCACTGAGTTATTCACTTAGGTACCAACTCCTTTTATGAATGGCGGGGGGGGTGGGCATTCCTGAATGGCTTTTTAAAACAAAACAAGACAGTGCAGGTTACCCAAGGGCTGGGCTGAAAGCCTCAGGAATTTCTTTTAACTAATTTTTCTGAAAGGTTAATAGCTGGAAGAGTTCTAATGGCATACATCTTAAGCAGACTATGGGAAAGAAGTGTATGTTATTTGTGACATTAATTCCTAATCCGGGGTTGGTACATGAGTCACTTATTGACCAGGGAAGAATCTAACCTATCTGGGAAATGAAACTTTCTGAATTATTAACTACTGAGCACCTACTCCTAAGAGCAAGTGGCAACTGGCATACAAAACAGTTCAGTCCAGGGGTGCTTGGGTGGCTCAGTTGGTTGGGCGACTGCCTTCGGCTCAGGTCATGATCCCGGAGACCCAGGATCGAGCCCCACATCGGGCTCCCTGCTCGGAGGGAGGCCTGCTTCTTCCTCTCTCACTCCCCCTGCTTGTGTTCCCTCTCTAGCTGTGTTTCTCTGTGTCAAATAAATAAAATCTTTAAAAAAAACCACAAAAACACAAAAAACAGTTCAGTCCAGAGATGAGCCCATATTGACTACAGTAAGGAAAGAAAATTTACTTTTGTAAGTTTACAGTTGTTACTATTCAGGGCGCCTGGGTGGCTCAGTGGGTTGGGTCTCTATAACTCCCGATTTCGGCTCAGGTCATCATCTCAGGGTTGTGAGATCTAGCCCTGCACTGGGCTCTGCACTGAGCATGGTGGTTACTGAAGGTTCTCTCTCCCCCTCACTTTCTTCTCCTCTACCATCCCAGAGAGGACTCTCTCTTAAAAAAAAAAAGTTACTCTCCAGTCACCAACCTTCCTCTCTATAGAGATTAAATACAGAACATGTCCTTCCTGAAACAACTTTTTCTTATCTTTCTAGAGTTTGTCTTGTAGGTGGTAAAGAAGAAAGTAGACTCATGAAGGCTTCTGCTACATAGGGTCAAAACTCTGTTTCTCTTTTCCTACCTTCTATAACTGGTATGAAGCACTGTGTTTCTGGGGACCCCACTCACATTGAGAGATGGTGCCTGAAAATTAGTTAATACTGTCCATGAAATCCATCCACAGTAACATGCTCACCCATTTTCAGTCTTATTAGTGAAAATTCTGTAACTATCTGGATTTGTGTATTTGATTTTTGATACTTGAAGAACAGGTGTATGTATGCTCTTGGAAATGATATATTTTATTTTTCCTAAACGTCAGCACTGTTTAAAGAATACTGATAGCGGAAAGGTTTCCTCAACATACTCATTCAGAAATACTGGACAGTCTCCCTTTTGAGAAACACTTAGGTAATAATGAAAAAGGAGAGAGTGGTCTCCCGGGGATGCTAGTAATCTGAACTCTAATATGAATGGTCCCAAGTAACTAGCTAATAGGAGGAAAGTGATTTAATTAGTTATACTCATTTCTGTACCTTTCTTCACGTTCAGGTGCAAAGATGAATATCACTACTATGTAATTCAGTTATAACACTGCACTGAGTGCTTATTCTTTTCATGTAACTCCCGTAATGATGCTATAATGTAGGTATAATTATTTTCCCCATTTTAATAAACAAGAAACCTAGAATACAGAGAGGCTAAAGAATTGACTCAAGCTCACTCAGTTTTTTTTTTTTTTTTAAAGATTTACTTTATTTATTTGACAGAGAGAAACACAGCCAGAGAGGGAACACAAGCAGGGGGAGTGAGAGAGAGAGAAGTAGGCTTCCCGCCGAGCAAGGAGCCTGATGTGGGGCTCGATCCTGGGTCAAGCCCGGGTCTCTGGGATCATGACCTGAGCTGAAGGCAGTCGCTTAACCAACTGAGCCACCAGGTGCCCCATCACTCAGCTTTTTTAATTTTTTATAAAGATTTTATTATTTATTTGAGAGAGAGAAATACAGCTAGAGAGGGAACACAAGCAGGGGGAGTGAGAGAGAGAGAAGCAGGCTTCCCGCCGAGCAAGGAGCCTGATGTGGGGCTCGATCCCGGGTCTCCGGGATCATGACCTGAGCCAAAGGCAGTCGCCCAACCAACTGAGCCACCCAGGTGCCCCATCACTCAGCTTTTTAAATAGCAAGACAAACTTCCAATAAAAAGTCTGGTTCCAGAATCTGTCCTCTTAACCAATCTCATGAACTGTGCTGCGTACAACGCTGTTCTGTACCACCTCTTCAGTGAAGCAAGATTTGGTGCGGGGGGGACCTCTTTGCCAATAGTTGAAAATGGTAGAAAAGAAAAAGGAATATTCCAGGAACACCTGAACCAATTTAAGACTTCAAAAACAATGTTGCCAAGAAGGAAAAAAGAAACAAGGGAAGAAATTCTAAAACAGAATCAATGAAGTCACTGTTTAAAGGAAAGAAAGAACTTATTCTCTTGTGAGGGTATGTCTTTAACAATACCTGATGAGATAGAAAACACACACACACACACACACACACATAAACCACTGCAATAATAGAAAGAACACTAGGCATATATAATGTTTTATATTCTGATGTCTTTCCAAACTTCTCCAACTTGACATCTGGCGTCAAGAAAGTGACATTGTTCTTTTAAGAGAAATGGCTACTATCAAGTGTATGCTATTTGGGGGAGTGGGGTGTGTGTGTGTGCGCGCGCAAGACGCAGATGGTGAAATTTCTTAAGTTTTTAAAAAAATCCTCAAATTCGATGGACTCTTACTGGAATTCTATCCAATATCTAACTTCTAAACTTGATATTCCTTAGAAGCAAAGTGAAGGAAGAAAGATGAAGGTAAGTAGCCTCGACAGGACTGGAAAGAGAGGGCTGGAAAAATATTTTATACGTTCATTTACTGACATCTTTCTTTCAGACTTCGCTTTGGCTTTTGGACTTTGCAAACTGAAAAACAAATCCATGTTACCATTTTTAAAAAAAGGATAAGCTAAACCAAGAGGGTGGAGAAGGGGATAACCCAAGACCACATAAGCTTGCTATATGAGTATATATTACTTTAATAATAGACAGAAACACCTGGAAAGTACATCCTCATTACCAATTACTAAATTTAGTGAGTACAATATATGTGATGCCCAGTTTCTTCCCTCAAGATGTTTGTTGTCTAAGGGAAGAGTAAATTGTGGCATTTTGAGGCTGTTTACATTACATAACCTCATTAGTGCTTAGTCATATAATGACCATATGGGCAGTATGTCATCTGTCAACTTCGGCAAAAGCTGGATTACGGGGATGAAAATGGAGAAACAGAAAGACAGGTGGCTAATTAACTACAGCGTAACCATGTTACAGGGTCTTTAGGCTAAGTCCTTTTTTTTTTTTTTTTTTTGAAGATTTTATTTATTTATTTGACAGAGAGAAACACAGAGGGAGAGGAAACACAAGCAGGGGGAGTGAGAGAGGAGATGCAGGCTTCTTGCCGAGCAGGAAGTCCGATGCTCGATCCTGGGACTCTGGGATCATGACCTGAGCTGAAGGCAGGCGCTTAATGACTGAGCCACCCAGCCAGGTGCCCCTAAAGCATCTAAGTCCTAATGAAAAGCCATATTTTTAGAAAAAGGGTGTGTTTGTAAATGGAAAAGCAGTAATTTTCTGACAGACTTATCTTAAGCACAACTGGGATTAAACGTTAAACCATTAGAAAATTTCTGCTTCCCACTACTACTAAGATGTCTTATGCAGACTCCACATTATACATTCTATTTTGAATGGACCTGTTCATCATATTAAGAGATGTTAATATGTATATTTATACAACTGTCAAGAAAAACAGTAATAATTATGTCAAGTTGTTGCCACTATGTCCTGAGCATGTTGTCGGCGTGATTATCCACAGTAGTGTAATATGAAGAGAATTATGACCATGGATACTTGCCCAACTTAAAGATAAATTATTTCTTTTTTTATAAGGTAAATTCCTATCCAACTTTGGCATGTGATGTGTTTCCCTCCTTTTCTCTGTATCTACACTGAAATATGTCCAATTTCTATCTCCTCTTTCCTGCCTTCATTTCAACCCTCATCCAATATCTCTCTTCAAACAGCCTCCAAAAAAAACCCAAAAAACAAAAAACAAAAAAAACCCCACAAAAAAAACAACAAAAAAACCTGCTCGCGTTAATTTATGCCAAACCCTCCTTATTGGCCCATTCATCACACTGTGTTAGAGTGATCTTTCTGGAAAGAAAAAAAACCAAGAAAGAAAGAAAAGATCATATTCTCTCCCAAGACACCCCACTTACCAACTCACACATTTCTGCTTTGTGAACACGCTCTGCTCTTTCTCAGTTCTCTTCCTAAATGCCACATTTCTCTTTCGTCTGCCAGGCGGACTCCTCCTGATTTTTGAAGACTTGGCTCAACAGCCAGCTCCCCCAAGAAGCATTCCCTGAGCTCTCAGGTGTAACAATGCTTGCCTCCTGATTCACTAGGTTTATTTGGATAGGAGATGGAGACAAAATTTCAGACTTGTATGTACCCACGTTTTATAAAATGGTCATGGGTACCTGGGTGGCTCAGTGGGTTAAAGCCTCTGCCTTCAGCTCAGGTCATGATCTCAGGGTCCTGGGAAGGAGGCCCGTGTGGCAGGCTCTCTGCTCAGCAGGGAGCCCTGCTTCCTCCTCTCTCTCTGCCTGCCTTTCTGCCTAACTTGTCATCTGTCAAATGAATAAACAAAATCTTCTTAAAAAAATAAAAAAATAAAAAAGTCTCACTTTACTATTTATCTATTTAAAAAAAGATTTTATTTATTTGCCGGAGGAGAGCAAGAGTAGGAGGAGGAGGAGGAGCAGGCAGAGGCAGAGGCAGAAGTGGGGTCCCCACTGAGCAAGGAACCTGATGTGGCACGTGATCCCAGGACCCTGAGATTATGAACTGAGCTGAAGGCAGCTGCTTAACCGACTGAGACACCCAGGCGTCCCAGAAATAGCCTTATTTTAAAAACCTGTATTAATATATTAGTTCAGTAACAGAGATATTAATATAGCAATGTATTTAAATAATATATTAGTGAAAGTAAAATCTTTTAGAAAGTATAAAATAAAAAAAAATCTTTTAGAAAGCAATTGGTTTAACAAAGTATTTTTTGCTGCTTTGCTGTCCTTAAAAAAACCACTCTTGGCTTCTGATATACCTAATCGAATTTGCATGTGAAGATATTAACCCTCAGATTACTTGCTCCCTAAATGTATGTTAATTACTGTTACTAAAGAATCCAAGCATCACAGTCCTGGTGGGCATGGTTAAGCATTCATTCTTAGCCTCATTATCATTCCCTTAAAATTCTAGAACTTTCTGCTTATTAACCTATGTGGAGCACTAAGGGAAAGAGCACTATACTTCATAAAATATTTTATTAGGGATCACTGAATCCTCTGAAAGGAACCAACAGTACAAGTTCCTACCTATACAGCGGCTATGATGCCTTGGGGAGTTTTCTGGATCAATGAAGGCCTGTCTTTGCGGGCTGTCTACCCACAGCGATTCTCGCTCTTCCTGTCTAACATAACCTGATTTTCTTTGGGTAGCAGTGCGCTTACCTACAGTGTGTCTGGTCTATGGGTAGGTAAGTGATCGGGTTCTGGGAGAGGAAATGTAAGGGAGAGTCTGAAAAGAGCCTTTGGAAAAGATTGTCTTCCCCGATCAACCCTTTCTGGCAGCTGCTTCCTTACTCCCGCTTAGACTGCGGCTGTATGAGGAGCTGATGCCTAAGGCAGCAACATTCTGAGACGACAACAGAAAACATGATTCACTGGGGACAGAGGACTGGAATTTTCCTAATGTGGTTACAGGAGCCAAAGGGACACCACGTAGGTCCAAATTTCAAATTATTTCAAGATCGTTACTCAACACACGTTTGAGTAATTCTGCACTCGTAACCAAATGAAATGCTGACCCAAACAGGTCCAGAAGAAACCCCGAGGATTCTAGCTTTGGTGATACCTAGGAATAAGGAAAGGAAAATGAAGCAGATTTGCCCAGGGCCGTGACTGACTTTTTTGTCATGTCTTGTTTCTGCCACTCGTGGATACCAAGCGGAGATATAAAGTGAAGGGAAGCAAGATGCGACACCCCAAAACATGTCACTTTGGCTAAAGCAGTTAAAAGCATGTTACTTGGAACTAAAGTACTCAAAACCCAGCAGATTCAGGAGAAGTCTTTACCTTCCCCTTCCCTGCCTACATTTACACTGGAGAAGGGGCCCGCATCAGGAAAGAATTATTACCAGAGATACCTTTTTACTGGAGAAACTTATCTGCATAATACGGGACATCTTTGCTTTCTAAAGATCTCCTCTGCCTTCCTGGGAATGGCCTTCCTCTCCTCTGTCTCCCTAGACCCCGACCCCTTTCCTTGGTGCAGGATAATTAAACTGGCCTCAATGACCTTGCCACTGCCTTTTGGGTGTCATATTTTTATGGGGCTCCTGTATGTACAAAATGTGTTTTTCTCCTGTTAATCTTGTATCAATTTAAAATTATTAGACCAGCCAAAGAACCTAGAAGGGGGCTGGGCAGGAGAAATTTGTATGCCCCTACAGCTGGCGACCATGAAGGGATGGACCCTTCAATGGCCAGGCAAGGCTGCCTCCGGGGTTGCTCAGCTGGGACCTCTGGCAAGACCAGCAGAAGGCGAGAACTCTTGACCAAGTCAGTCTCTGGAACCCCTTCCTGCATGGTCTGAGGGAAGCGAGAGTGGGGACAGACCTTGCCTTTTTTCTCAGTTCAGATTAACAGGAGAAAATACTTGGGTGAACTTGTTCCTTGAGTCTAGCAACTCTGGTAAAGTCTGTTAGGAGTACTAGTTTTCTACTGACCCTTTTACTCCCGGAGCTGGCCACCGTTTTTGTGTTTTGTGTTGTTTGCCATTAAGGAGAAAAATGACGCATGGTTCTTAGCAGACGGGCACTATTTAGACAAACTTGACTGTGGTCTAATGGCACATGAGGTAGCCGGTGAGGTAATCTGGCCTCCCACAACTGCATTTCTTTGTCATAAGGTGTCCTTCCTTCCTTCCTTCCTTCCTTCCTTCCTTCCTTCCTTCCTTCCTCCCTCCCTCCCTCCCTCCCTTCATCCATCTATCTATCTATCTATCTATCTATCTATCATCTAATTTTTAAAAAAATTTTCTTCATTTATTTGACAGAGAGAGAGAAAGCAAAAGCAGGGGAAGCAGGAGAAGCAGGCTCCCTGGCAGCTGGACATGGGGTTCAATCCTCAAAGACCTGAGGCCAAGGGAGATGCTTAACTGACTGAGCCACCCAGGCACCCCATGTCGTAAGGTGTCCTGATCCCTAAGGGGCCTGCACAGTCTCAGCCTTTACTGTCTTGTTCTGGATCCTGGAGGGCTGTATCTTTTCTAGTCTCCTCTGGCTTGCCTTTTATGTCTACAATTAAGCCATAAGAAGGCTCATCGATTTGAGTTGCTATTTAGATTAACCTAAGATACTACTTGTCAATGGTCAGATAATGGATCCTCTGATTTGGCTATATCTGAAAGAAATTTTCATTTTTAAAGAGCTCTCATCCAAAACAATTGTTTCATTGGTACCTACAGAAAGACAAACTTGAAAACTGAATACATGGGAGCCTGGGCGGCTCAGTGGGTTAAAGCCTCTGCCTTCAGCTCAGGTCATGATCTCAGGGTCCTGGGATCGAGGCCCACATCGGGCTCTCTGCTCAGCAGTGAGCCTGCTTCCTCCTCTCTCTCTGCCTGCCTCTCTGCCTACTTGTGATCTCTCTGTCAAATAAAAAAATAAAATCTTAAAAAAAAAAAAAAACGTGAATACAGTGGAATATAATGGCGACTGTAGGAACTCTCTTATAAGATGGAAGAACAAAAATTAAAACCCACCATCTAATGTAAATTCCCATTCTCTACCCTCTTAATACAAGCCTTTACCCCAACTCCTTCTCCCTGACACTCCAGAAGATCTCTGGATCTCTTGGCCCCTGGTCTAAAAACCCCCTCCTCAAAATCCAGCCCCACTGCTTCAGCCAATTCTCCTGGACCCTAAAACTCCTCTAACTTCCATAGAAAATCCCTCACACACACAGCTGCCCTTTGACTTCCCTTACTTTACAAGATTTACAGAAAGCACTCCAGCCTGATCTTCAGACCTGGGGTATACAGGTCACTCATGTAAATAATAAAAGCCAGGAAATAAATTTAGCAGAAGCACCAGAGATGGGTGGTAGGGCGAATGATTCCTCCTACTTTCCAGGGCTCTGGAATCACGCTCTGCCGGCTTTGGGCCGTCCCATGCAGAGCCCTTTGTAAATGTACCCTGGACTCTCACCTCAAAGAATTCATGTCCCCTGGAAAGAGCGCATCTTTGAAATTACAAAGCCCTTTTAACCTCTACTTTCACAAGATTCTACCAAATTCATGGAGGAACTGGAGAGATAAGTGGTCATTCACAACCCTACTCACAGGGTCCTTGACTTACTGCGAAGGGGTGCTCTTGTCACTCATTATAGTGCAGGTATTGGACAAGCCAGATGGCCTCCGAGGGAAAAACCACCCTTCACAGAGGAAAGAGATTACAAGAGTTTCTCCCAGGCCCTCCTACAAACGATCAGGAACATGGAGCAGCCAAGGAAAATGTTCGGGGGCTGACAGAAGCAATAGTAAAGTCCATTTCCCTGAAACTGAGTTGGTCCAATGTTGAACTGTGCACTTGGAAAGGAGGCCTTTGTTAAACACTTTACATAGACTTTTTGAGATGTATTTTTGAGACATACCTGCATTAAAAACCCTGAAGCCCTAGAAATCTCTTGACTTCTTAGCTGGAAATCCCCTTGATAGAAAAAAGCAAGTTTAAGTGGATGGCCTGGTCCATCCCTTGATATTTAGGATACAATCCAGTGTTTCGAGGAATCAGAACCTTTCATCTTGCAAATTTCTACACAACCAGAAATGTGGCTCTAAGAAGCAATTCAAAGCTGACCTATCCTTAGGAATCCCCAAACCTCATCTTTCATGCAAAATACATGCTCTCAAAAATCCATCCAGGAGAAAATTTGGGTATCTCCTCCGCACCTCTGTGATGTAGATTTTCTACCCCCATGTTCTCTAGGACCTAACAGCCATTCTTTAAAAGGCAAATTTTATGGAGATGCTTCTCATTCAAGGAAACAAAAAGGTGGAAGTATTTGGACATTGGGCAAAGGAAAAAATCCTCTATGTCCTCAATTCAAGCATTTGTAAAAAGCTTCAGCCATCTGAGATGAACTAAAATCATTCCAACTGCCAAAAAAAATTTGAATTCAACTGTTCTTCTATAAACTACTGAGTTTTGTATTGTACCTGATTCATGGCTAAAATCATTTTATTTATTTATTTCTTTATTTAAAAGATTTTATTTATTTATTTGAGAGAGAGGGCAAGGGGCGGGAAGAGGGCAGAGGGAGGAGCAGACTCCCTGCCCAGCAGGGAGCCTAACATGGGGCTGATCCCAGGACCCTGGGCTCATGACCAGGGCCAAAGGCAGACACTTAACCCACTCAGTCACCCAGGCGCCCACCCCATGGCTAAAATTTTAAACCAAAAGCTGTAAGTCTCTGTTTGCATGTGTGTGTTATAGATGTGGGGTACTTTTGTCTCCGGATGGTACTGCCAAATTAATACTGCAAAGAGCTTTATTTAACTGACTTAAAATTAAGTGCTTATAAATAAAATACTCCCTAAAGTTCTCAGAAATAGAATAGAAACTAACTGAAATGTTTTTTTTGGTGATCTGAAAATATTAAGTATTAAAGCTAATTTAAGTTTATTGTTTTAATTAAAATAGACATGTCTTTAGAGTTATCAATACTGAATATAATGCAGGCATATAACTTTTACTCATCCTGAATTTAGTAGTCAAATAAGTCCATGTTGACTTGCTGAGAACTAGCCTGGGATGATGGCCGACTTTAATGTCTGATGAAGTTTTTGTGAGTACCTGAAACACAACTGTTGGGAGCAAATGCTTTAGACAGATTTAAGTGGAAAAGAGTTTTTAGGTGAACTTTTTTACTAATAATTATGTTTTATGGCATGCATACTCAAAAACAGCTTCCCAAATATCTGTTAACTTGAAACTTTAAAGTTTTGCTAAGTTAAATTAAATGATGGGAAGCTCAAAAAATATCTAGATCATTTCCAAATAAAACAAAATATTGAACACTATGGAACATTAGTTTATATACTTTTGGTTTTCTTATTATAGAGGAACTAAAGATAAATTTGGGTCTGTTTGTAAACATATCTTGTGTCAGACTGAAAGACTACTATTTTAAAAAAATATTTATTTGAGGGGCCCCTGGGTGGCTCAGTTGGTTAAACCACTGCCTTCGGCTCAGGTCGTGATCCCGGAGACCCGGGATCGAGCCCCACATCGGGCTCCCTGCTCGGTGGGAGGCCTGCTTCTCCCTCTCTCTCTCCCCCTGCTTGTGTTCCCTCTCTGGCTGTGTTTCTCTCTGTCAAATAAATAAATAAAGTCTTAAAAAAAAAAAAATATTTATTTGAGAGAGCATGAGCAGGTGGGAGGGGCAGAAGGAGAGGGAGCAGACCAGTAGGGGGACCTGGATGCAGGGTTCTGTCCCCCGAGATCATGAGCTGAGGCCCAGTCACTCAAACAACTGAACCACTCAGGCACCCCTAAAAGCCTGTACTATTAAAAAGGAGCATATGCTTCTAGAAATCATGAAATGTATTCCTAAACTTCCCAATCTAAAGAATGCTGGTGAGAGTTCACAACGGCTCACTTACTAGTTTTCACTAGAAATTAAGGTTTCTAAAGGTAAAAAATTTGAATATATGAAATCAAAGCTAGTAGAAATAATAAGCAAAACTCCTCTGTCTGTAAGGAAGGTAGCATGTGTTATTAGCTAAATAAAAAAACCAAAAAGCATACAGGGTATGAAGATTAGTCCTAAAAATAAACTGAATTGTTTCAGAATGGGAAAGAGGAGAATAAGGGACAGAATGGCAAAAAAAAAAAAAAAAAAAAAAAGCTGGCAAGAGACATAAAGAAAAAGAGAGAGAGTATTTTACTTGGTGTAACTAAGCTGGCTAAAGTTGAATTGCTATAAAAGTTTTTAAAATAAGCTTTAAAGGGCACCTGGGTGGCTTAGTTGTCAAGTGTCTGCCTTGGCTCAGGTCAGGATCCCAGGGTCCTGGGATCAAGCCCCACGTCGGGCTCCCTGCTCAGCGAGAAGCCTGCTTCTCCCTCTCCCACTCCCCCTCCTTGTATTCCCTCTCTTGCTATGTCCTTCCCTGTCAAATAAATAAAATCTTTTAAAAAAAAAAATAAAATAAGCTTTAATATTAACAGCTTGGCACTATCAGATTTCAAAATGGCCATATTTATTAAAGCAGCAGTGAAATACTACCACATACCTATTAGAAGGGCCAAGATTCAAAACACTGACACCACTGAATGCTGATGAAGATGTGGAGCAACAGGAACTCCTGTTCACTGCTGGGGGTGGGCCATGAATATTTTAAAAGACAGTTTGGCAGTTTCCTGGGTCACCTGGGTGGCTCAGTTTGCTAAGTTTCTGACTTTTGATCTCGGGGTCATGAGTTCAAGCCCTGTGTTGGGCTCCATACTGGGCATGGAGCCTACTTAAAAAAATAAAAATAGAAATGACAGTTTGGCAGTTTCTTATAAGCAAAACATTAAAAATAGGGTAAGATGTGCATATTCTTCATCTTTTGGTAATGCAATTTTTTGAAACTCAGCCTACAAAAATACTGGTATTTGGGTGAAAAGCTACAAGCCCAAGGATGCTCACTACAGCCAAACAACGAGAAACTACTACAAGGTTCATCCTAGGTGACTGGGTAAAAAATGTTAGGCATATGCATACAGCGAAGGTAAGGGAAAAATAACCAAGCTACAATGTTAGATATAGAAAAATGTTCAAGATAAACTGGAAAAAGTCCACAAGAGACTCCAAACAAAAATAATATACATGTATACTATTACTATAAGCATACCGTCTCCATATTCATATAGTTGCATACAAATACAAAAAGGGGTGAAAGTTCATTCACCGAATGGTTCACAGTGGCTTCTTCTGGGAGGAAACATTATTGAGGAGCTTCCCTTTACCCTTTTTTTTTTTTTAAACCTATCTGGGATGCTTGAATTTTAAAATAACTGCAGCAATTAAAAAAGATTTTAAAAATTGAGGAAGGAAAAGGGTTTAGAGGAGGGTTCTGACTCATACATATAAACGCCCCAAGGGTAATGCAGAGGAAACGGCAGAACATGCCTCTGTATTTGGTGAAGTGTGTCTTACAAATACAGTGAGCCCCCTATTATCTGTGGTTTTGTCTTCTGTGGTTTCAGTTACCAGTGGTCAACTGTGGTCTGGAAGCAGATGATCGTTCTGAGGTATCGTCAGAAGCTACGTCACAGTCATTCCCCTCATATCATCGCACCAGAGAGGCACTTCAGCACCTCACATCATCACCAACAAGAGGCGAAAGGCAAATAAATATATAGTTTCTTCAAGTGTGAACTTTATCAATTTTATAGCATTCTTGATTTCAGCTCAGGTCATGATCTCAGGGTCATGAGATCAAGCCCCATGTCAGGCTCTGTGCTGGGCATGGAGCCTGCTTGAGAGTCTCTCTCTCCCTCTGTCCTGTTGAGAGAGACCACATTCATGTAACTTCTACGCATATATTAGTGTCGTTCTATTAGTTACTGTTGCTAATCTCCTAGGGTGCCTAATTTATAAATTAAAACTTCATCATAGGTATGTATGTATAGGAAGAAATAGTAACATACATGAGGTCCACATTTTCAGGCTTCCACTGGGAGTCCTGGAACACAACTCCCATAAGGCAGGGCTAACTCTATTGCTACTTCTCTCTCAAAAATATCTCCTATCATCTCCCCCTCCTCCCCCCCCTCCGCACGCACTCGCTCTCTCTCAAAGACATACAATCTGAACTACATTCTTTTAATAAAAAAAGGTCTCTTGATATCAAATTTCTGAAAATAAAATTATAGAGCAAATGGATGCAATAAATATCATATGTTTAAAGAAAGTGTGAATATCATATGACTAAAATGCTCGTGAACTATAATCAAATACTGGGAAAATGTGATGCCTTTAAAAACAGGGGTGCATAAATCACCAATGAAAAAGAAATGTGACGGAAAATACAAATTTGATGATATTCTAGGTATGGTAGCAGCAACGTGGCATTTAGCTCCATGTCCTAAAATCAAAGAGTCCTTTTAGATGTAGAACTAGAGATAGAAAGATTATATTTTGACTTGCTATAAAATTGATAAAGTTCACACTTGAAGAAACTTTATTCACTTCAAGTGCATTGATTATTCAACCTTGTCAAAAATCTTAAATGTTCTTTTTTTAGATTTTACTTATTTTCTTGACAGAGAGAGACACAGTGCGAGAGGGAACACAAGCAGGGGAGTGGGAGAGGGAGAAGCAGGCCCCCTGCCAAGAAGGGAGCCTGATGCAGGGCTCAATTCCAGGACCCTGACCTGAGCTGAAGTTAGATGCTTAGGGACTGAGCCACCCAGGCACCCCAAAATCTTCAATGTTCTGCTACATTTTTAACTTCAACTTGCCAGTAAAAGGCATGACCATGGCCAATTTGGGTTTGCGTAAAGAACACTTTTATTTCATTTTATTTATTTATTCTTTGGTGGGGAAGGACAGAGGGAGAGAGAGACTCTCAAGCAGGCTCCGTGCCCAGCACAGAGCCTGACATGGGGCTTTATCTCATGACCCTGAGATCATGACCTGAGCTGAAATCACGAATTGGATGCTTAATTAATACAGCCACCCAGGCAACCCTCTGTGCCTTTTTTTTTTTTTTTTTTTAAACACCTTTAAGCTCCCAATGGACTCTTTCGGCTGCAGTTTACCTTTGTACAAACACGTGGTAAGAAGCTGAGTGGCCAGACAGAAGAAATACCTTTACAGAATATATATAATCCTGAAATGGTTTAAGGAAATGCATTTTAACCTATTAAGTTATAGTATATATGCATTTTTTTTAAAAGATTTTATTTATTTGACAGAGAGAAACATAGCCAGAGAGGGAACATAAGCAGCGGGAGTGGGAGAGGGAGAAGCAGGCCTCCCGCCCAGCAGGGAGCCTGATGTGGGGCTCGATCCCGGAGATCTCTGGGATCATGACCTGAGCCGAAGGCAGTGGCCCAACCAACTGAGCCACCCAGGCGCCCCTATAGTATATATGCATTTTAAAAGATTTGTTTATTTATTTGAGAGAGAGCACAGGAGTGAGGATCAGCAGGGAGGGGCAGAGAGAATCCAGAGCAGACAGACTCCCTGTTGAGCAGGGAGCCTGCTGCTGGGGCTGGATCTAGAGACTCTGAGCCAAAATCAAGAGTCAGTCACCTAACCCTGAGCCACCCAGGAGCCCCTATTAAATTATATTTTAAATTTGCAGAGTTTCCTTCTGAAAAACTTTTCAACAAACCCATCTGCAAAGTACTTGATTATTTATCTATTTTACACATTAGCTTTTTTTTTTTTTTAAACTTAACGCAGATCTCTTAAAGCTGTATTGTTTTAGAAGACAAGATTTTGGTTATTGCTATAACTCCACTAAAAGTATTCCCCCAATTTAAGTTACTACTGATAAATTAACTATTTACCGTTAAAAATGGTTATGACTAGATAAAGCGTCACCGAGATCCCGCATACCCTGATAATACTTAATCAACTAACTACCAGTCATGCATCTGAGCAAAAGCATTCAAATCTTGGTTTTCCAGAATGCCACTGAAATATAAACACAAGGTTTTAGCAGTGAGAATGAGAAATAAAACAAGTTTGACTCTGGGTGCTGGAATTTCAAATGGATGCAGATACAAGCTGTAATGACACCTTTCAGGGAAGCTGATGTTTGGGAGAAGCATTGCTTTCCACATGCACTCAGTACCCCACCCCCCAACCTCCCTCCACCTCCTCTACTCTGAAACCTCTTATTTCAGGGTGCACCCCCCCACACTCACTCACTCTCTCTCTCTCTCCTCAAAAAGCAGCACCATGTGCCTGTGTTTGTTACCCTAAGTGCTGAAACGGATATGACAGTTACTTATATTAGAGGCAAATCAAAAGTGCACAGGAAAGGAATGCCTAACTTATCCTGGAATGCCTAACTTATCCTAGAGAGTCTCGCTGACTTCAGGGAGGAGAGGGCATTTGCATAGAGTCTTAAGAATGAGTAGGCATTGGAGAGGCTGAGATGGGGAAAGGTGATCTAAGTGGAGAGAATGTCTAAGGCCTGGAGGCACAAAAATCTAATCCCAGGCTGTTTCAAGCAGGAGGACGGGTCTGGAGTGGCGAGATCACAGAGTGTGTGGATGGGTTCGGGGTGTGTGGGACAGCATGGATGGAGGCGAAAGTTAGGAACAAATCGTTGCAGAGCACCTAGATTTCTTAACCTGTGGGCAATGGGGAGTGTGTGGCATTTTTTTACTCCTTCTTCATCTCCCCAAGTTTACTGGTTTCCCACGCTGGTCAGGCTGGTCCATACTACGTGGACCCTCCCACAGCTCTTTTCTATAAGCTGGTCTTGTCTTTCCAGGAAAAAGAAGCTCTGCTTTCCTGGCTGACCGTAATCCTGCTGTTTCATCCACTCTGGAAGAGTGGGACTTAATAGTCATCTAAGGAAACGTTCATGCCCATATGTGAAGACCATCATTTTTGGAATTTATGTCATCTTCTTCACAGTAACTTTTTCCATTGTTTAGAAAGTTTTAATTGTAATTTTTCTAATCTGCTTTTCCTAAACTAGTAAAAGCTAGTTTTCTGGAACTAGGTTACAGACAGACTTTGGCCCATTTAACAAGGTCAGACTGTTTATTCTTGACAGAATTCTTTCCCACTGTAAAAGGTACTTTTAAATGCCACATTCCAAGAGTGGTGCCAGTAAAGCCACTGAAGCATATTTTCCCACAAGAACTGATACCATGCGCAGTCCCCACCTCACTGAAATCGCCCAGCATTACATAAGGTATGGATAGTATTCAACGTCACTATGAAATTGACCAACTAAAGTGTACCGGCAAGTATTCAGAAAACGCTTCCTTCCATGCATTTCAAAGCACTGTATCCTTTCACAAGTAATGAAAATAAAAATGAGAAAGAAGAAAGGAAAGGGTGGCTTTAAAAATTAAAAAAAAAAAAATTAAGGTGGCAGAAGAGAAACCTTATAGCTTTAAATGAGTATCCAAACCTAGAAGTGGTAGAGACTTTTTCCTCCCTTATTTTGGGGCTTTTATGGCTAAGTTGTTAAATTTACAGCCCCACTTTCAGATTCTGCCAACCTTCAAAATAAATATATGAGCAGTGCTAAAGTAAATTCTCCTACGCTTTCCCCTTCTTTCTTTTGGATGCTTCCCTGAGACCTGAAGGCAGATTATTCCTCTACAGCCAACTGTAAATTTTAACATTCAAATTTATGAGGGATTTAAAAATCATCAGTATCCTTACAGACACTGAGGGCAACGATGTCACTCAAACTCTGTGCTTCACTTGCTGGAGAAAAGGAAACAGAAAGGAGCAACAAGAAGAATAGCTCTGCAACCCAAAAAGCATCATTTAAAAACAAATTTGGCATATTAGCAATAAGGTCAATAAAATATGAAAGCCAATCCAGCATTACAAAAGCAATCATATAAAAGTTTGAGCTTAATTTTTAGACCTTCACCGATTAACATAAACACATACCTAATCTACCTAATTTCCATTAAGAACCCAAATCAACTAAATAGCTAAAAGAAACTACAATGCAGACATTCTCAATCTTTTCCTGTGACATTGGAAGCAGGTTTCCCATGGAGCAGGGAGCCTGATGCGGGGCTCGATCCCAGGACCCCGGGATCATGATGTGAGCCGAAGGCAGATGCCCACAACTGAGCCACCCACGTGCCCCGAGATCTGAATTTTTAATTAAAACATACCATACAGAAAATGTTAAGTGTACAAGCTGGGGAGGTGTATAAAGGTTTATGATCTTGAAGAAGGAGGGATGAAGGACAATGATTATCTGCAAGTTAGGAATGGCCGCCCAGACAGACATTCAAAGTACAAATGTTACTTCTCTCAGGGCTCAAGCTGCTATGAGGGAGTGACTATGCAACTGGGAAGATTAGCTAAAAGTCTCATCTAAAGCAAAACAAAACAAAACCAAACAAAAAACCCCAAAAGACAAAAACAAAACAGAACAAAACAAAAAACCCAAACAAAAAACCCAAACCAAATAAAAACCCAACTCCAAAACAAAAACAAAAACAAAAAGCAAAACAAAACAAAACAAAACCCAAAACCAAAACCCCAAAACCAAAACCAAAACCAACCATACACACACAAACACAAACATTTTAGATGCTTGTAACTGATGATGCAGTGATCCCAGCAGCAACATGGAAAGTGTGGTTGCAAATTCATTCACTGGTTGACTGGTGAAAGCAGGGAGCTGGGGAAAGAACTTAATGAAGTTCAAGGGGTAGAGAGAAACTTGGTGAGGTTAGATGACTGGGAATAGGCATTTTTGTGAATGGGGGAGGTCTCTGCGTGGGAGGACAGTAAGAGCAGGTTGGGGCTACACTACAAAAAGGCTTTGCATGCCATGCTTACAGAGTTGGCTTCATTCTTTAGACACTGGAGAATCATGAGGATTCATTTTATTCACTCATCATGTATTTATCAAGTGCCCACCATGTGTCAGGAAGGTGCTGTGGAAAACACTAAAATAGTATAAGATGTGGATTGAGGGAATAAAAATGGATATATCCAATGGAATAGAAGTTCAATAACATATCTCAACATAGGCACTTACACCAGGAGTCTGCCGAAGCCCAAGCCAAGCCTCCTCACCTTCGGAAGTAAGCAGTGACATTTATAAAACACAAGAAGCTCACATATCCAAAGAATATGTGAAAGAGAAGGTAAAAATGCAAGTTACAGAAACCCTGTTTTATATTCAATTCCAAGGACTGTGTCTCATACTCCTCTGAATGAACATGAACACACCCGAGTCAGGCAAATTTAGGGGAGATGGATGAAATGATCTCATTAACTAGTCTGTCAGACCAGCCCCTGACCAAGCAAAAGCGACACATTCCCATAAGAACATTACACATAAGACCCAACAAAACTTTCTCCATTTTCTGGATCCCTGAGAAACCCTTTGCCTGCAAAACCTTTCTATGGCCTCTGGTCTTGTCAATCATAAGACAAGTCCCGGTCTGGACACCCAGACCTGGCCTCAGGTTCTCAGACTTGAACGACATCATACAGGGTGTCTCCACGACAGAATATAAAACACCAGGTGACAACCAGACCCCGTCTATATTGTACCTCGACAGGACATTGTAGTCAGACGGATGCATGGCATCAAAGAACATCCCCTCCCTTCTTCCAGTAAAATACCCTCCAGGCGGTTGCATTACAGTTAAACTGTTTCATCCAGAACTAATGGGCAACAGTGACCACTTAGGAAGGAGCTAGAATTAGGTGAGTCGAATGAATGACTATCTTATAAACAAGGAAAGCAGTCAGCTGGTTAACTTCACAAGTATACACCGCACAGCTAACCCACGTGTATAGACACACCGCAACAGCCTTCTATATAGTACTGACAGACGTTAGCTTCCGACATGGAGAAATTCTCACCGCGATCATCAATGCTTGCCTTCACTGGGGAGGCGGAGTTCACCTATCAGATGGTAACTCAAAATGGGTTTTACGCCACTGAGAATGCGCACCAAGGGATCCGGATGGCTTTTCATATTTGTGTTGGCTCTGGCATTTTCCACGTACCCAGTCCTGGGAATCTTAAAGAAAACGTGTCCTGTTCCCAGCTCTGTGCCCTGCCCCATTGTGTTCCACTTCCCTCACTGGTGAAAGTGAAAACGAAACCACACAAACACTCCATTGTTCACTATGAAATATGTACTGGCAACTGGAAATGTTCACCCAACAGACCTGGTGGTGTCATGGCGAGGGGATGTGGAGTGGGGAGGCAGTTACAGGAGCCTTTCCGGCTTCAGAGGTGTGTCCCGCACTTTCGCTGAGGTGCTGAGGCAACAGACCTTTGGGTTTTTTCCATTATATTTGACTCAGGCTCTTGGTTTGATGTGCTCAGTATGCACTGGCAGCGCCTGCAAGCTTCTGTGGGAGCAACTCGGCTGCCCGAGCTGAGGCACCAACCCTGCCAGGTCTCCATAGGAAATACAACACGCCCGAAGAGGAAACAAACATAAACAATTTATTTGCTCCTGTAAAAGATGACATTGTTCTCCGATCTCTGGTCCCATTTTACTTTGTCAACTTGGTAGTGCTGGCGGGGTACTGTGAAGGGAACTATTCCAAACACAGAGAAAGCAAGCCCAGGCTGTGTGATGGGCTTATCCAGACGGGCTGTCGTGTCCAGCAGGTTCCGACAGACGACGCTGCTAACCTCTCTGAGCATCTCATTTCCTGGGTGGGCGCACGAGATTGTCCTGACCCCCAGCCTACAGGGGTCCCTGAGACACAGGACTTGATCGGACTATGTCCCTTCCCTTTATGGCACGTTGGTTTCTAACTATTCATTTTTTTTCATGATTATTTTCTGAAGCTCTGTCTCCCTGTTGTGATGATAAGCTCCATGAGAGCTAAGACCATGTGCATTTCCAGTCCCCACCATCCCTCAGGTTTGCTGACAGTGCTTGGCACACGGAGGGTCAGCAGTAACTATTTGCTGAATGAATGCTGCAGTCCATTCCATTACCCTTCTTCTCCCTTAGGCTTATCAAAAAGTTTCTGAATCCACATGGTTCCTCCAGTGTCTACTAAATGCTACCAAACTAGGATTAGCGTAGGAAACCATCCATTGCTAGAGGCATGAGAATGGGATGTGAGGAATTCGAGTTTTTGTAATCCTTGTGGTATTAAATAAATGAATGATCTTAAGTAAAGTACTTTGGGGAAGCACTTATTCCCACGTGAATTTTTCTGATTTGTAGAGCTGTCAAATGAAAGTCTTCCCGGGACGCCTGGGTGGCTCAGTTGGTTAAGCGACTGCCTTTGGCTCAGGTCATGATCCCGGAGACCAGGGATCGCGTCCCACATCCGGCTCCCTGCTCGGCGGGAGGCCTGCTTCTCCCTCTCTCACTCCCCCTGCTTGTGTTCCCTCTCTCGCTGTGTTTCTCGCTGTCAAATAAATAAAATTAAAAAAAAAAAAATGAAAGTCTTCCCATGTTTACTGTTTACTTGTTGCCTTTTGGTGATTTCTGCAGAGTGGAAGATGTTTGCAGAACATAAGTATTTCTTTCTCTTTTTAAGATTTTATTTGTTTGGGAGAGAGAGAGAAAGAGAATAAGCAGGGGGAGAGGCAGAGAAAGAATTCCAAGCCGACTGTGCCCTGAGCAGGGAGCCGGTTGTGGGGCTGGATCCCATGACCCTGAGATCATGATCCAAGTCGAAATCAACAGCCAGACACTTAAAAGACTGAGCCACACCCAGGCGCCCCCACAGCACGTGTCTCTTAATAGGACCGATGACATGGAAAAAAAAGACCCTTGGAGAAGGGGGATATAGTTCACTCAGTGAGAATTTCATTAAGTCACTAAAAGACAGGAGAACTTTCTTACCCTTCCATTATGGTACAAAGTGGAACTTTCCTCCAAACTGTGTGTATTTCACACAAGCATTGGAGGGAAAATGTTAATTGTACCTTTTGTCTAAAGGTTATGGAAAGGCCCTCCAACTGCACTGAGAAGTCACTGTTCACTGCAAGGCAGTGATGGGTTTACGGGAAGCCTTTCCTGGACTTCACCTCAGCATGTAAAAGATACAAAAGGCATAGACTCCTCTCCATCCACGGGCTGCTTTCTGGTGACTGTCCTGGGGGAGTGTTTCGGTGTTCTGGCAATTACATCTGGATATAAAACCATTAACACTGGCATTGCTCTGGACGGCCCTCGAAAAAGGTCTCAGGTACAGTGAGTGTCGCATGGTGTGTGCGTTGTTGTAATTACGCACCTTGGAGATTTTAAGGGGGCAGACACACACAGGAGTGAATCAAGGGAATGCTTGTTTTTTTCTAAGCAACAATCCATTTCTAAGGTGTTCAAGTCTGCACAAGTGTGGCAGAAGTTTTATTCTGAGTCTAAATAAAAAATGTTAGCCAGGGAAAGCCTGGGTGGCTCAGTCCATTGAGAATCTGACTCCTGATTTAGGATCAGGTCATGATATCAGGGCCATGAGATCGAGCCCCACACTGGGATCGGATCTGTGCTGGGCATGGAGCCTGCTTAAGATTCTCTCTCCCTCTCTCTCTCCCCTCCCCCTGCTCTCTCTCTCTTTCTCTTCAACAACAACAAAGGTAATTTAGCCAGGAGGTATAAGATCATGTTTCAGTGTTCTCTACTGAGTGAAAAATGTGGCATGGGCTGTTTTTTTTTTTTTTTTTTTAAAGATTTTATTTATTTATTTGACAGAGAGAAACACAGCCAGAGAGGGAACACAAGCAGGGGGAGTGAGAGAGGGAGAAGCAGGCTCCCTGCCGAGCAGGAAGCCTGATGCGGGGCTCGATCCTGGGTCTCCAGGATCATGACCCGAGCCAAAGGCAGTCGCCCAACTAACTGAGCCACCCAGGCGTCCAAGCTGTTGTTTTTTAATTACAATTTTAATAAGACTTAAAATATCTTTAATAGACTGTTGGAACATTTGTGGAATCTCTGGATGCCCTTTGTAGAACCTACTAATTCCACAAAACACAGTCTCCTGCCCTCTGTGTACTGGAACCTACGGTGTGGAGAGGAGGAAGGGAGCGGGGACAGCAGGTGCAAGGCAGAATATAGATGTTAGATTTCCCCAAGCTATTTACAATCTATTCGGTGAATTCAGACTTAACCTGGTCACAAACTGCTTGTCCGAGTCTCAGTTTCCCAACTTGCAAAGTGAGGTAGTTGGTAAGGAGTTCTCCAAACACTGCATCTAACGGCAATAGGACCGTATCCCCCTGCGTGCTGTATGGTCCAACTCAGAAAAACAGTAATAAACATTTTAAATCACAGAGCTGTGAACCCTGCTCCCTCCCTGAGCTGCTGGTCATAGTGCTTCATGATGATCAGAGACATCACCACAGTGCCAGTGACGTCCCAGGTTCTGCTCCTCAGACTCTCCGCGGCACACCTGTGAGCACAACCAGGTGTGACGTAACTGCTGGCTGAAGGGTCGCCCGCTCTCTTGCTCTCCCTTATCCTGACAGACAAAAACGAGTTGCACCGTACGCTGCATTTGACACGGGAAGTACTCAGAAATGTCGACTTTAGAAGACTCTAAATATCCTTTTAGCTAGCCTCGTAATCATTCTACTAAATAACCATGTATTATTGAAACACCTCTGTCACCGAGATTATATAACCCCATGAGTCATGATTCTTACACAAATCACTTACGTGCAATGGAAAGAACCTCCCTGTAACCTACTCTCTTTGTTTTTCCACAAACGTCGTAGTATTTCAATACTGGTCATAGGAGTAGATGTTCATGGTTCCAGAGCAATTTCTGATAAAAATAACCCATGGCAGGTATTAAGGGTAACAGGGTCTCATCGCTCTTCACAGTCCCTGCTCCTTCCTGCAGCACAAGACTTCTCACACACATAATTACGTGCATTCCGAGCCCAGTGTGCACACTCTGCCCGTGTGTCTGCAAACTGTTGCCCTCAGACTTGGGTGAATACATGAGCGGTACAATCTACCAGCAGGAGGACGGACCCATTCGGTCAGGAACTGCAATGCCCTGAGTGTGGCGGGGTGGAGGTGGGGGGTTCAGACTCCAGTTGGAGTATCTCCACGGAACCCTGGATTCGATGCTCCATGGAGGGAGCCCAGCTGACACAGGGCCAACGCAGGCTCCTCTAAAATATGAGATTCAGGCCAGGGACCCTTCTTGCCTGAGTCTACGGCATTCATTGTAGCCATTCACATCTTTACTCTACAATCTTTAAATAAATAGGTCTTTGTTACACACCCTAAGTCTGTACCACCACAGCTACGACTAAGTCCACTCTTATAATAATAACTGTCCTTAATTTCTTCCCAAAAGGCTAATCAAGAAGCATACAACCTGATACAGAGGACCCTAAAAATAATGAATAAACACGCTAGGAAACAGTATTATGAAAGACACGAATAAGATGTCCCTCTGGAAACATTGAGGGAGGAAGGTGGGACTGAGTTCTGCAGGGAGTACCAGAAGGGGACATCTGAGTCAAGCTTTGGAAGAGAACTAATACATTAGCATTTCTCATGGCTCTAAGATGCCAGCTTCGAATCAGTTAACTCGTAATTCCTTTAACATTCCACAGATTAAGTTGATTCCCAGGTCCTGTATGACATAACCCACTAAAAAATGTGTATTTCCAGGAAGTGAAGTGCAGTCTTTTTCTCTTCAAGAAATTCTAAAAATATATACCAGTTCAGTCTGAAAAACTGATTCTAAGTCTTTATATATCACCACGTATATGTCAACTAATGCATCACTACACTAAATGGCCTTTTCCTTAAACAGAGAAACAGAAAACATGGGAAAAATTTTAAATGCAGTACCCTTTAGGAATCATAACCTTTATTACTGACATTAGATTTCAGCTATCATTCTTGCAAATAGTGTCCAATTTGTTCCAGTGTCTTTCCCAGTTGCTAGTATTTTTTATTTTAATATCACCACAGGAAAAACAGAGTTTGCAATACAAATTAGACATTGGAAAAATCAGGCATTTATGACAGCCTTTCCCCTTTTCTCTATGAAATAATTTGTCTACATTTTCCTGTCCCAACCTATCAACTTTCAGCAAGAATGGAATGTTAATTGATGTTACGCACAAGCCGGGCTATCATTCCTCAAATTTAATAAGCAAAAAACCAGAAAACAAAAACAAAACAAAACAAAACCAACTGAGCTTTCTGTTTTTATTTATGTTTTTTTGTGTCCATGCTTTCCTTAATTAAAGTACCCAAGGAGATCAGCTCCTTCCATTTGCTCCCCTGATGACCATTGGAATCACGAAGCCTATTTAAGCTTTTCCTCAGGGACTTTAAACAACAGGCACAACTATATTTTAGAGAAACCCACAGCCTACCTAACCCTTCCCACTAGGGAAACACACATACTCAGCAGTTCAGCTGTGATTATACACGAATATAAGGGCTCACTGACCCAGCCCAAAGCCTAGGCATATCCTTCAAATAACATCTTGTGCCTTGTCATCTCAAAAGTATGATTTATCTTTCAACAATGGTGACACACTCCAAGGAAGCCTCTGTAAAAGTTCTGACGCCCTGGGTAAAGCATAAAATGTTGAGAAAGTATGTGGTCTTACGTGTCTAGGTTGGAGCATTCATATTTTGGGGGTGGGGAAATGGAACACTTTTGTAAACTGAATGTTTTCCTAAGACAAGTTATCTCAGAGAATTTCCAACTCTCCTTCTGTCTACTGCTCAGCTGAGGCATTGCTGGAATTTGGGTCAACGGTTCTTTGGTGGGCAGAGTCTCAGCCTCCTTGTGGCCGCCGCCATCCCTCAAGTCATTAGGATGACCAAAGATGCTGCCGTAAATTTCTCAACAATGCCTTCCACCCGAGGCAGTGCTGCCGGTCACTGAGAACTGCTTCAAGGGTACTGATGGACTATGTGAAAGATGACATACTGACCCAAGAAGAATCTTTTAGACTTAATCTAATGTTTTGAGGACAATTTTCAGAGTCTTCATGGACCCAAGGGGATTCTCAGAATCAACCTCCTACCCCAAGGAAGTAGGACAGTAAAGGGACATTCCTTGGCTTTTTATATCTCTGCATGAATTCACTGCATGTAAAACAGGTCTTTCAAAGATAAATGTTTTTGGTGCCTACTTTATGGTTTTGTGTCTGAGACAACCCCCCCACAAAAACCAAAAAACCAACAGGATGCCATAACTGTCATTGTCAAAACAGCCCCTTGGGTTTTCTTTCTGTCTCTTGGCTTGGATGATGGCATCACCCAGCGGGGTGCTAGGGTGGGGTGGGTGGGTGCCCCTTGTTCATGGGGGGCATCCGGGTTCACTGTAAATTTAATTTCTTCTTCACAGTCAGCACCAGAACTTCAGAGAGTGCTTTCACACACTTGTGCAGGCACCTGGCTGTTTCTCAAACCAGGACGCAACGTTCCTGGGGCTCTTCCTCCCTAAACCCTTGAGCTGTGTTTCCCCAGACTTTGTGTATGAAGCCCTGAAAACAGTGGTTATGGCAAAAAGCGTTTGGAAATTTGTAACTGATTCCTTTCTAGTGGCAACAATGTAACAGACCTACTTCTGCAATGGATCCTGTCAGTGACAAACCCAGTTTGGAAGTGTCTGTAGTCCCTGCTTTTTAAATATTTTATTTATTTGTTTGTTTGTTTATTTATTTACTTGACGGAGAGAGACACAGCAAGGGAGCCAACACAGGCAGCGGAAGTGGGAGAGGAAGAAACAGGTTCTCCGCGGCACAAGGAGCCCAATGTGGGACTCTATCCTAGGGGCCTGGGATAATGACCTGAGCTGAAGGCAGAGGCTTAACAACTGAGCCACCCAGGTGTCCCCCTAGCCCTACTGTTTAAAGAGTGCAAAGACATTTTGTCCCCAAACTGACCAGGGGCAGTAATAATCTTAGGAGCATGGTATGAGGGCAGTTCATTATTTAACAGAGGAAACATAAGCTTAATGAAAGAATAGCATGGTCCTCACTCACCACTGAGGTAAGAGCCATCTGAAAACTGTAGATGCGGGCAAGGCCGAAGTCAGCCAGCTTTATTTGTCCACTGCTGGTCACCAGAATGTTCTGTGGTTTTAGGTCACGATGCACTACTCGGTGAGAATGAAGGAAGTCCAGACCTCGAAGAAGCTGAAACATCATATCCTAAATAAAATCAAAAAAGAAAATCAATAAACTGTCAAAACAGAATTCAATATGCTGAATCCTTAGCATTGGAAAGCATTTGACAAGTATTTACTGAATAAATAAATTTGTCTCCCTTCCTACCTCTCCAATCTCTCATTCTCGAGGGCGCTAACAAAAAATTTCACATTGACCTGTATTTTATTAATGAAAGGAAAATTTAAAAATAGTTTCAAATGGCATCAGAAATATTCTAGATGATAAATAGTAAACTGGGGAGAAGAAGTAGTGGTAAGATGGAGACATTTTTTATTTCATATATTTTTATATGGTTTAATATGTGATTTCAAAAATTAAAACCCAGTAAATGATTATAATATTAATGGTAATTCCTATTATTTTTATAGCACCTAACACTAAGCAATCACAACGTGTCAACTCAATACATAATCCCACACTGAGGTAAATAACAGCATTACCCCCATTTTACAGGTCAAGAAACGAATCACAGGTGTATATAATTAGTCCAAAGTGACACCACTAGCCACGAAGTAAGTCTTGAGTCAAACCATAGCCTAAAAAAATGGGTCCGAATCCCCAAAGCATTCCTCTATTAGATCAGTGATCGAAGGAGTATGTAAAGCTAAGTAAGCCATGTAACCTCCCCAAGCCTCTATTCCCCTGTCTGTAAAATGGGAAAGCAACAAAACTTACTTCATAGGATCACTGGTTGTAAAACACTTAGCACAGCAATAAGCATTCATTAATTGGCAGCTCTTATTGCTATCATTATCAACCAACATGGAGCTGGGAGGAGCTTTCAAAAAGTAAACCAATGTCACATATTTTTCTAACCCTGGAACTGGTAAAATTAAAGTTAAACCTCAGAAACAGTGTCTGAAAGTTAAGATGCTGATCATCTGATCCTTTGAAATCTCGGGTTAACAAGACTGACCTACCCTCCCAAATACTGTGCAAATGGTGTTATGTATACAAGGGAGGATGGAATTATTTTGTTCATACAAGGACCAGAAAATGGGAGGGCAGCATCCTGGGCTTCAGAGCTAGGAGAGGCTGTGAGGACACACCTGTTCATCAGCTGGACCATATTTGGTTATTGGTTTACAGTACTGGTTTTTCCTTCAGAGCTAGGAGTTCTGTCTTTACATGCTGGCTGGTTGAAAACCAAGCCTCAGTTTTCCAGAAAAGGAAGAGAAGACAGTGTTTACTTTTTATAATATTATGAGATGACACGAAGTAATGTATGCTGGGGGGGAGGTGCCTTTGTGGCACACGGTAAGTGTTCAATGAGTGACAATCACTCAAATGTCACAAACAACTGTAAGAAAAGGTGGCCAGTGCCACAAGGTCACTGAACTTGCCGAATCCTGAATCCTTAGCGTTGGAAATGCAATGTCACGGGCATACTGGAATCCCTCGAGATGCCCCTTCATGGACATTCTGAATTACAAGGGAGGGTCTACCTTGCAGGTTTTCAGAGACAAAACTCTTGAAAACTGCACTGTTGAGGGTCAGTCCTTTAAGACCACTGCAGGTCACACACCTCACAATGCACACACTGCTGGTGTGAAAAGGAAGCATGCGATGTTAACAAAAGTAGTGGGGCAGATCAGTCATTTCTAGAAATGTACGCATGTCACTTGCAAGCCCTGGATTTATTTTATTTTATTTTTTTATTTGTTTGTTTGTTTATTTATTTATTTGACAGAGAGAGATCACAAGTAGGCAGAGAGGAGGAAAGCCAGCTCCCTGCTGAGTCGAGAGCCCGACTGGCCTGGATCCCAGGACCCTGAGATCATGACCTGAGCCGAAAACAGAGGCTTTAACCCACTAAAGCCACCCAGGCGCCCCCCAAACCCTGGATTTTAAACAGCATGATTAACCTAAAGTAATGCCATGCCAGCCTATCATATTTCTCTTCTATGCTAAATACCATCTATTTAACACTGTACAAAGAATAAATCTGTTTGGTTCATTTTTTCAGTGTTCAGATAGTTGAAGCAGACAATTAGCAGAATAAAAATTTTAAAAGTTGAACAAATTAATTAATAATAAATTCCATCTAAAGTTTATAAAGGGGCGCCTGGGTGACTCAGTTGGTTAAGCAACTGCCTTTGGCTCAGGTCATGATCCCGGGGACCCGGGATCGAGTCCCACATCGGGCTCCCTACTCGACAGGAAGCCTGCTTCTCCCTCTCTCACTTCCCCTGCTTGTGTTCCCTCTCTGGCTGTGTTTCTCTCTGTCAAATAAATAATAAAATCTTAAAAAAAAAAAAAAAGTTTATAAAAAGCATGAACTGGGCGCCTTGGGTGGCTCAGTGGGTTAAAGCCTTTGCCTTGGGCTCAGGTCATGATCTCAGGGTCCTGGGATAGAGGCCCACATCCCCACATCCGGCTCTCTGCTCAGCAGGGAGCCGGCTTCCTCCTCTCTGCCTGCTTCTCTGCCTAATTATGATCTCTCCATCAAACAAATAAATAAAATCTTAAAAAAAAAAATCGTGAACCACACAGTTAAAAAAAGTGTGTATGGCTTTTACTTGCGTATTTACACAGGGCATACTACATCTTTCTTAACTATTAAATGGGTACATGCTTAATGCAGAACCTTATAAAGTTTTTTTAAAAATCCAGAGGAATGCTCAGTTGATTAAGTGTCTAACTTGATTTCGGCTCAGGTCATGATTTCAGAGTCATGAGATGGATTTCCATGTGGGGCTCTGTGCTGAGTGTGCAGTCTGTTTGCCCTTCTCCCTCTACTCCTCTCCCTGCTCTCTCTCAAATGAATGAATGAATGAATGAATGAATGAATGAATGAATAAATAAAATCTTTTTAAAAAATCCAGAGGAAGAAAAGAAATCTTACAAAATCCTACAGAGAAAACTTACTGTTAAATAATTTTTGTCTTTTCTGGTCTTCAGAAAATTACAGATGTTGCTTTATTTGTTGGTATACATATATTATATTTACACACATAACATAGCAGATAAAAAGAATATTAATATACACATGTATTTATAAATAATAATGATTATTATTCTGTACACATCATTTTGTGGTTATTTAAAAACATGTAACAATTCATTAGGAATATTTTTGCCATGTCAACAAAATTCTTCTATAATATATCTTTTTTTTTAAAAAGACATTGTTTTTATATATTTTTATTTTTATTATTTTTTTTAAAGATTTCATTTATTTGACAGAGAGAAACACAGCCAGAGAGGGAACACAAGCAGGGGGAGTGAGAGAGGGAGAAGCAGGCTTCCCACAGAGCAGGGAGCCCGATGGGGGACTCGATCCCGGGTCTCCAGGATCATGACCTGAGCCGAAGGCAGTGGCCCAACCAACTGAGCCACCCAGGCGCCCCTAAGACATTGTTTTTAATGGCTGCATGGTTTTCTTCCCTGGGATATGCTACCATCATTATTATTTGGTTTTAGTTTATGTTATTTTGGAACTTATACTGAGACTCTAGTTCCCCATCACTTAAAGGCTGGGGTACATGAAAATGACTTGTTACCCTCGTAACTATTACAGCCAGCACAGTTTAAGTAGCGCCAACCCATATAAGTGCACTAATGCTTATTCCATGTCAACGATGTTTACAGATTTATGGGAAGTTGACTGTACATAAGGATTGCTATTCTTTAGATTTTATTAGGCTAGTAAAAATTTTTTTGGTGAGCATACAGGGTTTTCTTTTAAACCTACAATATCCGGCTACAAAAGAGTTTTAACCATGTAAGCCTTGAACTAAATGACTTAAACATTTTTTGTGCAAGTCTCACTATCCTCAGCAATTCGATTGTGAGGTAGGTTGACACACGTTATAAACTTCTAATAAGTTTGATGTGGGAACCGTCCTCAATCTTCAGCATCTTTCACTGGAACACCTAATCTCAAAGGGAGAATACACTCAGCTGTGTCAGGACTCCAGTCACAACCGGAAGAATAAGACATGGTCCCAATTCCTGAGAACGATAGGAACGAATAAAACTGTAACACTGAACACGGCAGGAAAAAAACACCTTTCCTTCAGAATCACAAGAAGTTGCTTGGCTCAAAGACATTTCCAAGGATGCTTTACTTAAGCTTACTACCTGTTCCATCTCAGTTTACAGTATTGTGAGACATACTTTTAAATTAGCTCCTCAAGATTTTAATTAAATTAATCTGTCTCATACAAAACACACATATTTCACAGTATTCTTGGTGACACAAGACAATGAAACTACGGATACTGCCAATTAAGGCTCTTTAAGTTAAATACAGATATAAACCTTTTAATGTTACAATGCACAATTCTGGTAGAAAAGGTTTAAACATCTAGTCATACTTAGGATAGTCACCTGGGGCCCTCACTCTATCTTTCCGAAGAGGGGACATGGAAGTGTGCTTCAACAGGACACCATCATGGAATGAACTCTGGCTCCCAGTGACTTTGGGTGGGGTTTTGTCCTTGGTGACCCCCCTGCCCCCCTTAGAAGATTCTGGACTTTACTCTGAATACTAGAAATCTGTAAAGCTGTGTAATCATTTTTTTGGGTAAAGATTTTATTTATTTATTTGACAGAGAGAAACACAACTAGAGAGGGACTACAAGCAGCGCGATGAGAGAGGGAGAAGCAGGCTTCCCGACAAGCAGGGAGCCTGATTTGGGGCTCGATCCCAGGACTCTGGGATCATGACCTGAGCCGAAGGCAGCTGCTTAAGGACTGAGCCACCCGGGCACCCCATATTTCAAAATTCTTAATTGTGGTTAAATACACACAGTATGAAATTGACCATCTTAACCATTCTTGAGGGCAAGAGTTCAGTACGAAGTATATATTCAAACCGTGGTGTAGTCAAGCTCCAGAATTTTTCCACCTTGCAAGACTTAAGCTATACCTATTGCACAATTCCCCATTTCTCCCTCCTCTCCATACCCTGGCAACCACTCTCCTAACTCTTCCGTCTCTATGAATATGACAACTCCTGACACCTCAATGTAACTGGAATCACACTGTATTTGTGTTTTTGTGACTTGCTTATTTCATTTAGCATAATGTCCGCAAGATTCAACCATGTGGTAGCGTATGTCAGAATGTCCTTCCTTTTTAAGGCCAAATGATATTCCATTCTATGTATATTCCACATTTTGCTTTTCCATTCATTCTTGATGGACACATGGGTCATTTCCACCTTTTGGCTACTGTGAATAATGCTGCTATGAACATGGGTATACAAATATCTCTTTGTAACCCTGCTTTCAATTATTTGGGAGATATATATATATATACATGGTACTGCCAGATCTAGTCCCAGGATCTTTTAAAATCACAGATCTCCCGTAAGCAATGGAGTAGTCAATAACAAAGCTATGTCTGGGTCAGTTGGCAGGCCATTCAATCACTGGTGATTTCAGTCCTGTCTCTGTGCTCAGGGAGAATCTGCCCTGTGTCTCCACATCAAGGTTACTATATGGTACACACCCTTATTCTACTTCGCAAGTTGACAGAAGCTCCTTCATGCTTCCACTGATCAATCCCAACAGCAGCAATGGGCTGCAAAGGTTGTTTTACAAACAGTTTCTCCCCACTTCTAAAGAACGTCCATCCAAAATCACAAAGGGCAAAACAAATTGTGACAAAGCTAGGGGGTGGGGGTGGTGTTAAAGCAGATTCCTTAAAACTTCAGATGACCTGGAAAGTTTTAATTCATGAATTCAAAGCAAGCAATAAATGGGAAAACCTGGAGATGAGCGACAGGAGTCACATGTGAGCTTGGTTCCAGTCCAGCTGTCTCATATTCCCTGTCACTTCATCACACTGTGCACTGGCTGGGCCGGGGTGGGGGCGGGGAGGGAATGGGATAACTGAGTAAGGGCAACACACTGCCTTGGGACTCTTCAGCAGGAACAAAGGCAAGGCCCCTAATTGCAAGTGCTGACTTTCTATTTTTACTGCTTCTAGGCAACTGGATAAAAGCATAATAAAAGTAGCTTTGTATGCCAATTTTATTAATAAAATATGTATTCTAAAGAGGAATGAAAAGAATCCATATATTATTCATTCCTGGAAATGATGATGCTGAAACAAGAATCAGTCTCAACTAACTAGACATAAGAACAGAACAGCTAATTTTCACTGAGCCTGGAAACGTTGGTATTGGAAGGACGATGTAATGACTAAATGGACAGTCTGAAAGAAGGAATCATTACGCCATCATGATGGCTATTCTTAACCCACAGTGGAAAGTCATCGGGATTTGAAACTACAAATAGCAATGTTAATCATAATTTTTTTCAGAGCAGGATACAAAAATCAGCACTGCATAAGAAAATAAGAAAAATCTGTAAGAAAATACAAAGCACAAGTGCCTATAGGTTACTGACTAATGATCCAAATGGTTTTTGTCCCATGTACATTGTTTTGTGATCTTTTAAAAAACATTTAACAACATACTATGGATATTGCCCCATTTCAGCACATATTCTTCATAATAATTTTTATAAACAATACATACGCCTTTTAATGGCTGCATTTGGAAGAATACCTTATCTTTCCCCATTCGCCTTCTCATTTCCATCTTTTGAGAATTTTCCCCACTTAATACTTCCCTCCTCTCCAAATGAGGTAATGTGTTACAAAAGTTGATTTTCTGTTCCAGAGTGGAGCATATTAATATAGTTGCCTACTGTAGCAGACACTGTTGGATGCCAGCCATGAAGGATGGACCAAGGTAATCACATTCCCATGTATTAGGAACTGATCCAGGGATAGACACAAGACCTAGTGCTGGCCAACGAGACGTATGGGCAAATCTACTCTAGAGTTTCCGGAAGTATTTTTCCCCTTTGCAAGAGGACCACAGGAGAAAATTCTTGCTGTACTCCCTCCTCACCCCCCAGCCCCAAACCCCATCCGAGCATCTTACACTAAGTGCTACTGCTTGAGGATATGGACTTGCCGTTGTAGTGACCACCTTGAGACAAAGGGAAACATCACATGCACTCATAAAATGCTAGAGTGTAAAGAGGGAAAAAGAGTCTGGGTTTTTGATGATATTGCCAAAGAGCTGAATCAACTTAGGGGCTGCCCACCTCTGGCCCTGCAGTTACAGCAAGAATGCCCTTATTTAAAGCTATTTTTTCATTGAGTGTTCTTTTTTTTTTTTTTTTTTTTAAGATTTTATTTATTTGACAGAGAGAAACACAGCGGGAGAGGGAACACAAGCAGGGGGAGTGAGAGAGGGAGAAGCAGGCCTCCCGCCGAGCAGGGAGCCCGATGTGGGACTCGATCCCGGGTCTCCAGGATCATACCCTGAGCCGAAGGCAGTTGCCTAACCAACTGAGCCACCCAGGCGCCCCACATTGAGTGTTCTATGATTTGCAGTTGAAAATTATTCTAACAGGGACGCCTGGGTGGCTCAGTCGGATAAGCGTCTGCCTTCAGCTCAGGTCATGATCCTAGAATTTGGGATCCAGTCCCGCATCAGGCTCCCTGCTAAGCAGGGAGTCTGCTTCTCCTTCTTCCAGTCCACCTGCTCATGCTCTCTCTCTCTCTCTCTCACATAAATGAATAAAATATTTAAAAAAAGAGAAAATTATACTAACAAATCGAACTTAACTAAGATTATATTAACTAAAACCTGTTAAGGTCACTATCTCTCATTTACAGGCCTCTTTGCCCAACACCATCCACTCCAAGGGGCCTGTACAAACATTCTTTCCTTGTTGCCCAATTATCACTTCCAGGTGGTTATCTTTTTCTCGTTGAGACTTACAGCTCCTTCCAGTTACTGTCACAACATCCTCTTCATTGCTATCATTTGCTATCAATCCTCCATATTCCCCAGGGTCTACAGCTCATCCTCTCTCCCCTCCACTCGCCATTTTCCTGCATGACTTCAGCACTATGGAGCTAGGATGCGCCAGCGAGCACCTTAACGTCAGAGATCTTTGACTTCTTTAACCCCATCCCATTATTTGCCATTTATTTCCATGGCTAAAAACCAGCAATGTGTGAACATTCAACTGTGATATAAAATATTTTTAATTAAAAATGTTTAAATTACTTTTATAGTGGGCTACCAACACATCACTTAAATTTACGTAAGTTTATTAGACGCCATAATTAATTAAATTTTGGAGAGCGACCTCTTCACACACCATTTGCTACATGTGCCAATTCCTCATCTCTCTTATTGGTCATTTTATCTTATCTTCTATACAAAGCTTCATCCTCAATCAGCCCAACCACTCTTTCCTGGCTGTTAGACCTTATGTTGCAGAGCACTATGTGGGCTGAGGGGGGAATGATCATGTATGTGTCCATTATCAATATGAAGTCAGCCTTCAGTCCTGATCATAGTGCCACCAAGTAACCCGACTGGTCCCTAATAAGCCCTCCTGCTGTTGTTATAGGCTAGTCTGAATCTGTACTGCTGTCTCCCGCTACCTTATCTTCCTTTCTTCTCTTAGCACTCTGGCCTATACTCCACAGGGAGAAACACAGACCATCAAGGGAATGCTATTCCCTTCCTTGCATCCACCGCTAAATTTACAAGCACTGGTATCTAGCCCTCTCCTTTATCTTCCTGTAAGAAAGATTTCCTTCCTTCTACACAGTATTCATCTTCCCCTATGCTCTGGGTCTTATTCAAGTCGTCATTGCTCTACTAGCCATTCCTCTACCATACCTTCTTCCCTTTTTATTGTCCCTTGATCAAGCAACCCCTTTCTTTAAGATTTTATTTTTAAGTAATCTACATCCAACATGGGGCATGAAGTCACCACCTTGAGATCAAGAGTCACATGCTCCAGCACTGAGGCAGTCAGGTGTCCCTCCCCTTCTTTTCTCAGACAATGATCTTTACACAGCAATGCATGTTTTCCTATTTCTCTCCCACATCACATCACTACAGGGAGTGGAGATGCAGCAGCTCATGTAAGATCACCAATGACCGCTCATCTGCCACAACCAATGGGACATTCTACTCCTGACTTAATCTTGCCGTGGGATTTCACACTGGGTCCCTCCCTCCCCTTCACTGTTCTCGAAAAGAAAAAGATCTTCTATGTTTCCGATTAGACGTGTAACACATATTCACTGTTAACATAAAAAAAAAAAAATCAAAACACAAGGGAAAACAAATACCACCCACAATTCTTCCATCCAAAGATAATCACGATTAAGACACTGGTGTATCCTTCCCTAATATTTCTATACATACCTTCTCACATAAAAAGTTATTTTGTTTTGTAAAGAAGTATTAGTGTATGTGATTTTGTAGTTCTCTTTTTCACAATGTATACTGAAGTCATTTGCATGTCAAGGAATACAGATTTACTGCTCAATTTTTAATGGTAGTGTGCTATTCTACTTTTACTTGTACACTATCTTTAGCCAAAAAGTTTGTTTGTTTATTATTATTTTTGAAGATTTTATTTATTTGACAGAGAAAGACACAGTGAGAGAGGGAGCATAAGCAGGGGGAGTAACAGAGGGAGAAGTAGGCTTCCTGTGGAGCAGGGAGCCCAATGTGGGGCTCAATCCTGGCACTGGAGGATCATGACCTGAGCTGAGGCAGATGCTTAATGACTGAGCCACCCACACGCCTCTAGCCAAAGATTTTTTAAAAAAATATTCATTTAGGGCACCTGGGTGGCTCAGTGGGTTAAAGCCTCTGCTTTAGGCTTAGGTCATGATCTCAGGGTCCTGGGATCGAGGCCTGTGTCAGGCTCTCTGCTTGGCTGGGAGCCTGCTTCCTCCTTTCTCTCTGCCTACCTCTCTCCCTAGCTGTGATCTCTCTCTCTCTCTGTGCCAAATAAAAAGAAAAATATTCATTTATTTTTAGAGAGGGGGACAGAGTGAGTGGGAGTTGGGGGGGCAAGGGGAGAGGGAGAGAGAGAATCTGGGGCAGACGCCCCGCTGAACGTGGAGCCAAATGCCGGGCTCCATTTCCTGACCCTGAGATCCTGAACTGAGCTGAAATCAAGAGGTTGATTTTTAAGAGATCAGGCCAGCCAGTTGCCCTTAGTTTGATCTTTTAAACATGCAGACCTGATCCTAACAGATCATTCTCATGCTCTAATGTCCTCAGACAAAGCCCACCCAGCTTCCTGGTCTTGGGTCTTGGGACTTCTGAGGACTTCCCTCCATCGTTACTCACTCGCTGCTCTATGACCCCATCTTCTGAAAGAGGGTTCTGCTTCAATTACTCTTCCTTCAGATATACTAGACTCCCAGGACACTGTATTGAAAGGCGTCTGTAAATGTTCCAGGATTTTCCCAGAGGAGTGAGACCCAAACTAAATTGGAAATGACTATGATATTTATAAAAGTCGTGAGCTTATAAAGAATTCACTGACTCTTCCCAAGGAGGAATATTTAGCAGGTGATAAAACTCTACAGGAATTATAAAAAGTAGTTTTGGATTAGGGGACAGGGACCAAAAAGAGGCATAGCAGAAATCGGTATTCTTACCTGGTAGCCATTAGAGCATTGTCATATGTGCATTAAGATTTTTGGTTCATTATTTCAGAAATACAATACCCCTAGGTCTATAATGAACACTGAAGCATGGAATAAAAACATCAAAAGATGTTTTCTTTCTATCTTACCACCTCTATCCAAAATTCTTACAACCTGACCATAGATCTGAGCACACTGTTCTAGAGTTAGAGGTATGACTCTTAAGTAAATCACTTACTCCCTCATCCCTCTCTCAATAAGAGAAACATTCTATAGATCAAATCACTTTGCTTGAGACATCACCGAGGTGCAGAAGTAGACCACTGGCTAAATATCCTAATACTTTAATTTCATATCACCGAATCAATGTTTCTCAAAGTGTGGTCTCTTAACCCAGCACTACTGAGTTCCATTTCAAACTGACTAACCAAGGCCCAGCTATTCTGAACCTAGTTTTTTATTCATAAAAACTAGGATGGGGCACCTGAGTGGCTCAGTTGGTTAAGCATCTGCGTTTGGCTCAGGTCATAATCTCAAAGTCCCAGGATCGAGCCCCGCATGGGGCTCCAAACTCAGCAGAGTCTGCTTCTCCCTCTTCGCACTCTGCCTCTCCACTGCTCCCACCCTTCGTGCTCTCTCTCTAATAAATGAATAAAATCTTAAAAAAAAAAAATCAGGACAAAGTCAGCCCTGCCTCCATCACAGAACTGAAGAGGTATTATTATTATTAATATATATTATATATTTGATTTGTTTTCTAAGTTGTCAAGTGCTAGACTAAGTTTCTTAGAAACAGGAATGCTGGGCTTGTTTATACTCTCTAGGGAGTCCAACAAGTCACCTTATACAGAGAAATCTGCTGATTTTACTTGATTTGATGAATTATTTAACAGTACACAGATAGGCATGAAGATGAAGTACAATGACGTCTGCCCTCGGCTCTGTGCACAGGTGCTGTAGAAAACATCTCATTAATTACGCTGATTCCTGAGCCGTTAGTGAAAAGGCTGCAATCCTCCATTGTGGTTTATCAGTTATTCACTAAGAATTTATTGAGTATTTGCCAAGTGGAAAGACAAAAGAAATTTCTCTTGGAAAGGTATATAATCTAAACAAGCCACCTACATGTGAGATGCAAATTTCCATTTTTGAGGGCAGTACAATTTAAAAGAAAGGCCACTGACTATAGAGATAGAAGCTTGCATCTGAATTTCTGCTTACTAGTTACATAATTTAAGGCAAGTCATCTCCGACAGTTGCGGGCCTCGGTTTTCACAGCTATAAAAGTGGAAATAACCTGGAAGAGACTTAATAAGATATTATATATTTATATATAATTATGTAAATTATAATAATATATAATTACACATAATAAGGAGAGCATGAAATATTTAAGTACTTTGTATGGTGTAAAGTGCATATGATGCATTGCTACTACTTATTCAAAAGAAAGAATGACGTCCTCACTGTGTGTCAGGCCTTGTGTAGGTGACGTTACACACACACACACACACACACACACACACACACCCCTAAGACAGAGACTCAGGGCACTTTGTCTGAACGGGGAGAGAAAACAGAAATCTACACCTATGTACTTCATGTTAGTACGCAGCAAGGACTACAAATGGCACGGGTGCCAGAGGACTAAGTTAAGCACTGAGAGAGAACGGCATCCACACTGACCTTGGAGTATTATTACATTTGGTGTTGGGGAGGCATCTTCCTGGCAGACCTCAGCAGCAGAGGCTTTAGAGAGTAAGCGCGCCTAGGTATATTCGAGGACCAGCAACAGCCCCTGGAGAGGGCTCACTGCTGAATGAGACCCCCTTGCAAAGGCTTTTACTGCTGGGTCTGTGTTAGGGAGTTTACAGAGTCTTAACTTGTAGTCCAGCAGGAAACTAGTGAAACTGCATAAAAGAATGCTGTGTTATTACGGATGCTTTAGCATACAGGATAGATAGGAGGCGCTGTAAGGAGGCTATTATTCTACTCTAGACGTTAAGACAGTAGGGCTTGCAGGAGAACATCAGAACGGAAAAACAAGAAGAAAGTCAACTCAAGAGCCGAATGCAGTATGTGAATGTTTTCAGGGGTCAGCATGAACAGGCCATCTTCTGCGGACTCCGCTATACCTCCACATTCCGTGCTGGGTGGCCTTGGGCTTGTTATTTACGCTCCCCTCCTCCAGCATCCAGCCTTAGTGTCTTCATCTATATAATGGGGATAACACTTTCTTGTAGGGTGGTTGTGGAGACTGAAACTAGTTCTCCGGGGCTGGCGAACTGGTTCCGGACTGGTGCCAGCCATCATTACCAAAGGCTTCAGGCTAAGTTCAGTCCATCTAGTTTTCTCCTATTAGTACAGGGACAGCCTCCCATCTTCCCAGTCACTAAGATCAACAAACACTACTGTGTGCATATTAGACAGTACAAACTTTAAAATACTTATTTTAATTAAATCAAATGTTACATTGCCTGTTTTTTATTTTGAAAGTCTAAAGCTTGCTAGCATCTTGGATCTAGAAGCATCCTTAGAAATTAACTGTTATTATTCACTGAATGCACGAGAGGCCTCTTTTTGTAAATAACCCAACTTTCTAAAGTGGTTTTAAGTTGCTTTTTACCTTGTACCTGAACTGACTTTTCTACAAGGCCTCCAACTGAGGAGGCTCCCTCATTCTGAGGAGTGTTTCCATGTGCTCATAACTGTTTAAGAATGCAATACAATTTTTTACTTCATCAAAATATATATTCAGAAGCTACAACTGAGTAGGGAAAAACATTACTAATGAACTTTATTACATAATTAACTTTGGTTGCTTCCCCAGCTTAACAAATAAGAACTAGAATTTGTGATATTATTTCCTTATGTTATCCATTAATGCTGAACTGTGTGCATTCCAATACAGAGAGGGGGAGAGGAGCAAATGAGGACTCTGAAAAGAACACTTAGCTTCATTTGGTCAAAAAATGGTCTTTACAAGGGTTTTTATTACAGGTCATAAAACTTACCACAATGTACCTCTTTCCTTGAAAAAGAAAAAGAAATCCTTGCAGTGGCGAGAAGCTGAAAACAACACATTGCAAATTCATGCTTCCTTCCCATAAACCCATCTGTGCATATTATGTTTTGGGTAAAGCTGCATGCACAGCTGTTTATGTGGGCTCAACATTTTTTATTCCGTGTTGTTGCAAGCACTGAATTTTTAAGCGGAGCCTGTTAGGAGGGAGCAAATGCATCTCCAGGGGGAGGAGAACCATATGCTCCTCACTAATAACTCCTTCAATCTACAGGAAGAAGAGGCTCTGGGTGGTCATATCTTGTCAGGAAAAGCATGGGGGTCAAGAGAAAAGGGGATCTTAGGCTAAATGGAATTGAAGAGCTATGCACCAAGGCAAAAATGAATAAGAGGTAAAGAATCTTATGAAGAATTCAGCCAAGTTCACATTAAAACAGGCAGTGCAATAGGAATTATCCAGGAAAAGATGGATGGCACCACTGGCTAGATAACATAGCATTAAGAATATCCAGGTACAGGTACCTATGTACGCTGAGCGCTGCTCTGGCTTAAGACTGTCCCTCCCCAAAGCTTCTTGGACTGATCATTGTCTTAAACCTGCCCCCTCTTGCCTTCAAATCTTTTCGTGGCCCACCGAAAACTTCCCAGTCAGTATTTCTGATTATTCTCCTCCTTTTCTGTTTTGTTTTGGTTTTTGTTTTTGTTTTTAAAAAGACTTTATTTGACAGAGAGAAACACAGCAAGAAAGGGAACACAAGCAGGGAGAATGGGTGGGGGGAGAAGCAGGCTTCCTGCTGAGCAGGGAGCCTGAGGTGAGGCTCAGTCCCAGGACTCCAGAACCATGACCTGAGCTGAAGGCAGATGCTTAACGACTGAGTCACCCAGGCACCCCTGATCATTCCCTTTCCAAGCACCACAAAATCATCTTGCATTTCTCCTCACACTGATCCTCCAAGGCCTCACCCTAGTTAACTATCTGCCCATCCCTACTCCTGCAATTAAAGCTGCTGAGAGATAATCACCACATCACAGTCTCCACTTCCATTTGGGCTTTCAGTATTAACTTCTCTGGGTCTCTAGTAAAGTTCCCTGTTCTCTTACCTATGGTGGTTATGTTCACCATTTGTGTGTGTTCCCAATTACATGTCTCAAAAGTATTTTAAATTCTAAATTCTGCCTTAACCTCTTCACCGTATTCATTTATGGCTCCAATATTTAGTCATATTCTGATGTACCCCAAGTCACAGTGGTGGCTGGGACCACAATCTTGAGTTTCAGACATACAGATTTCAAAGCTTCTTATTCAGGGTTTCTAGAATATTCCACAGCATCTACAATCTCAGTATGTCCCCAAATAATAATAACTTTTTCATCCCCATCAAACTCTTGTTCTTCAGTCTGTATATTTCTTACCTTATAAATGGTATCATCGTCCACACCTAAATGATCAAGTCAAAATCTGACAGACATTTTAGATTCCTTCTCTTCTTCCGACCACACAGCTAATCAGTCACCAAATCCTGGTAATTAGAGTTCCTACATTACATTTCAAATCAGTCCTTCTCTCCCATTTCCATGGTCCTTTCAAGTTGCCAGTATCTCTTGCCTGGATGACTGTAACAGCTCTCCAACACAAATAAACTATCCATCTCTAGATTGAAGCATCTTTAATCTTTTCTCCACAGTGTCCACTCAATGATATATCTAACATATAAGTCTGAATCATACAGAAGTCCTCTACTGTTCACTATATGACAAAGGTAGAACTTAGCTTGCGACCTAAAGCACTTTTAATGTCTAATCACCTCTGGTTTTATTTCTGGCTGTTTCTATGGTCCAAAGATGATGGACTCTTCTTTCTTTCTTTTTTTATTTTAGATTTTACTTATTTATTTGAGAGAGAGAGAGAGAGTGTGTGTGTGGGGGTGTGTGTGTGAGAGAGAGAGAGAGAGAGAGTGTGTGCATGGAGGGGAGGGGCAGAGGGAGAAGCAGGCTCCCCACTGAGCAGGGAGCCTGACATGGAGCTCCATCCCAGGGTCCAGAGATCATGACCTGAGCCGAAGGCAGACCCTTAGCAACTGACTCATTCAGGAGCCCCAATATCTTGCCCCTTTTCAATGCTGTTTCCTCTGCCTGGGAAGTTCCCTGCATTGCCCTTTCCGCCCAAAACACACACATCTTGTCTGCCGAGCTCTTTGCAATTTATCTTTCAAGATATACTTTAAGTAGGCCTTGGGCAAGTCCTGGGCACTCTCCTCACACCCCCGGGCTAAGTTAGGTGCCCCTTCCATAGTCCCACAGCCCTCCTAGTACGTACGGTTCTCTTACAGAACTTATCCTACTTCACTGTACCCTCGTGTCTCCCTCACTAAGTTCGAGGTCCTTAATGCTAAGGGAGGAACAGGAAATGGGGATGGATGCGAAAAACAAGCATCTCAGGCTCTTTGCAGACGTTATTTCAGTTAATCCTCACACAAGCCCTTCAGTATAGGTCACCTTCCATGGCAGGCACTATGCCACACTGGAGGACAACAGGGCCTGGTCTCATGGCGCTGACACTGGAGGAGGGGAAGCGGGTTCTGAGAGGTCGAGCAAGATGTCTACACTGAAACATCAGCTCTGCCTGGGCTCCTCCTGACCTGCGCTTCAGGTGCACCTGGCCCTCAGCTGCCCACACCGTGGGCCTTGGTGAGTACGTATGAAAGAATAGAACAAACAATGTTTTAAAAATATGCTATAACCTAGTAATTCCCTTTCTAGGAATCCATCCTACAGAAGCATGAGTCTACAGTAAGTCAATACACAGTAGGATCAATGGTAGGTTGTTTGAAGTAGTCAAAAAATGGAAATACCTAAGATGTCTACCAACCGGAGGAGAGAAAGATAAATGATGGGTCTACAATGTAATATGAAGCATCCATCAGGAAGAACCTGGGTAATTCTGCAAGCCAGATAAATCAAGAGCAGAAGGCAGAACACTTAGGGATTACATACAGCTTGATTTGAGTCTGACTTCAGGCAAGTGTACACATTACTGTATGTGCGGCTATGCCTACGTCTGGGTGGCACACAGACACAGAACACTCAGTTAAACTGCAATTTCAGATAAACAACAAATACCCTTTTAGCTTACCTATGTCCCATACAATATGTGAGATATATTTATATGGAGAAGTAGGTGTTAGTTATCTGAAATTCAAATTTAACTGAGTGTCTTTATCTGCTAAATCTGACAACTTTATCTAAACACATAAAAATTTCTGGCAAGAGCTACAGTTAAAAGTTGGTTACCACTGGAGGTGAGGGTAAGAAGGAGGAACAAAGGAAAAGATTTCTGCTTTCTTCTGTCAAGTGCTTAAATTGGTGGGACTGTGGGTGATTTTTATTTATTTATTTATTTTTTGAGAGAGAGAGAAAACATGCACATGAGCCACGGGGGTTGGGGAGAGGGGGAAAGAATCTTAAGCAGGGCTCAATCTCAAGATCCTGAGATCACGACCCCAGCCAAAAATCAAGAGTCCATACTTAACCCACTGAGCCACTCATGTACACCCAAACCTTTTCTTAAGTAGACTTCACGCCCAGTATGGAGCCCAACACAGGGTTTGAACTCATGACCCTGGGATCAAGACCTGAGCTGAGGTCAAGAGTTGGGACACTCAACCAACTGAACTACCAGGCACCTTGAATTTTACTTCTTGGCATTCCTCTGAGGTTGCCAGTTAAACTAATACATTATATATATATGTGTTAACAGGCAGCAATCTCTGGAAAATATAATAGAGGCACTAGGCAACTCTAAGCACAAGTTTTTGGGACATTTCAACTTCTGTCAGACGTGACACCTACTGGTTTGCCAAGAGGTAGTAGGTGTGCCAGTGCTAACTAGTGTTTCCTTAATAGCTCATACCTGAATGTGATTTATTTTATACTATTACACATCTAAAAGGAATATGATGTTTATACCTCCTAACACATACACAGACACACACACACACAAATATATTTTTAAAGCAGAGCAGTGGGTAAGCTGAAAGAATCGTTTCTCATGCTTAGAATTCATAAAACATCTCATCTGGCATTGCATTTTCAGCATTTTGGGGGTACATAAAATGCACACTGGAAAAGTTTCTAACATATAAAAGTCTAGTGATGAGATTTCACTATCTGTCACATACGTTTAGTTTGTAGTTAAAAATATTTTGATACTTACAATTGTCAAAATAGGCTAAACGGCATTAGGGAAATGTCCTGCCTCTCTGTATTTTAAAGTGCTTAGATAAGAGAGATGCCAGTGATGATCGAATCATGTTTGACACTCTGAGTGAAGATTTTAGCACTGCACATTATCTGACAAAGGGCTTACCCCCTCAACATATAAAGAACTCCTACTAATCCATCAGAAAAAGGGCATACAACACAATCTTTAAAAATGGTGGAAGATGGGACGCCTGGGTGGCTCAGTTGGTTAAGCGACTGCCTTCGGCTCAGGTCATGATCCCCGGGATCAAGTCCCACATCGGGCTCCCTGCTCGGTGGGAAGCCTGCTTCTCCCTCTCTCACTCCCCCTGCTTGTGTTCCCTCTCTCGCTGTGTTTCTCGCTGTCAAATAAATAAAATCTTTAAAAAAAAAAAAAAATGGTGGAAGATGTGGGGCGCCTAGGTGGCTCAGTCGTTAAGCTTCTGCCTCCGGCTCAGGTCATGAACCTAGAGTCCCAGGATCGAGTCCTGGGATCGAGTCCTGGGATCGAGCCCCGCATCCGGCTCCCTGCCTGGTGGGAATCCTGCTTCTCTCTTACCCACCCTGCTTGTGTTTCCTCTCTTGTTATCTTTCTGTCAAATAAATAAATAAAATCTTAAAAGGAAAAAAAATGGTGGAAGATGTGACTAGGCACTTCACAAATGAGGAAATCCAAATGTCCAGGGGCTTATGAAAAAGGTGCTTACCCTTATCAGTCACCATGGAATTGAAAATTGAAAGCCTAACCAGACACCATTACAATGGCTTCAGTTGACAACACCAAGTGTTGGCAAAGCTATGGAGTAAATGACCCTCTCATGGCACTGATGGAGAAATACAGGTTTGAACAACTTAGGAAACTGGCGCAACTACTGGTACACAGAGAAACAAAAACTCTCAGATATGATGTTATGTAATCAAAGTTATACACAAGAAAGTGCACACTTTTATATGAAAAAGCCAGTGTAGTCATGACTTCTATGGAGAGGGTTATGGACTGGGAATGGGCACGAAGAAGCCTTTGGAAATGTTCTCATTCTTGATCTGGGTGGTGGTTATATTCGTAAAAACCCATCAGGTTGCATACATGCTTGAGATGAGTGCATTTCTTTACGGTATATTTCCTAGCCCTCATTTAGAAAACAAAACCCCATGGGGTGCCTGGGTGGCTCAGTCGTTCAGCGGCTACCTTCAGCTCAGGTCATGATTCCGGAGGTCTGGGTTCAAGCCCTGCATCGGGCTCCCCGCTCAGCGGGAAGCCTGCTTTTCCCCCCTCTCACTCCCCCTGCTTGTGTTCCCTCTGTCCAATAAATAAATAAAATCTTAAAAAAGAAAACAAAACCCCGTCTTTCCAATAACCATCCACATATGGGAAGTTCTCCAGCTCAGTCGTGCTATTCAGGACCAGTCTGGCAGGCTCAGCATTAGCCGCTTCATGGACTATGCTCTTGGTTTTCCTTTGGGATCCCTTCATTCTTACTTTTTTTGTTTTTTTTTTAAGATTTTATTTATTTGACAGAGAGAAACACAGCCAGAGAGAGAGAGGGAACACAAGCAGGGGGAGTGAGAGAGGGAGAAGCAGGCTTCCCGCCCAGCAGGGAGCCTGATGTGGGACTCGATCTCGGTTCTCCGGGATCATGACCTGAGCCGAAGGCAGTCGCTTAACCAACTGAAGTCAGTTGCTTAACCCCAGGCGCCCTTCCTTCATTCTTACTTCTTAGCAGTATAATTATTTTGCCTAATTTCCACTTGTATCGGTGTCTTCACTGGTTGATGAAAAGATGATATAGGGTGACACATCTTATTATAATGATCAGGTAACATGCATGTCTGTAAGTGCTGTGAAAAGTATCACGTGTTATTTAGATGGAATATTACCATTGTTTATCTGCCATTTGGAAGATTCAAGGTCTCTCCAAATAGTGTTAAAGACAAAATTGGTTTTTTAAAATTTTTAAAAATATTTTATTTATTTATTTGACCGAGAGAAACACAGCTAGAGAGGGAACATAAGCAGGGGGAGTGAAAAAGGGAGAAGTAGGCTTCCTGCCGAGCAGGGAGCCCGATGCGGGGCTTGATCCCAGGACTCTGGGAACATGACCTGAGCTGAAGGCAGACACCTAACAACTGAGCCACCCAGGCGCCCGTTTTGTTTTTTTTGTTTTTTTTTTTTTAAGACACGAGATTTTTTTTATCACTGCCATTTCCCTGACAATTTTCAAATTCTTGAAATACAAAACACCAGAAGTTAATTATGATTTAATTTAATAAAATTTAAAAGTGTCCAATCCTATTCCCTTCATGGTTCACTGCAGTGCCTCAGGGGATGGGCTTATGAGGTTCTGACTATAACTTTCCCGCTAGGTGAAGTCAGGCATGTTTGTGTATTTCACTGACTCTAAAACACCATCTATTTTAAGATTTACTATTATTTTAATGGACCACTAAAAAAGGAAGACAACTGCCAATTAAACTATGACACAACTCTTTTTTATCACATAGAAGTCAGTTCTACTTAGTAAAAGGGCTCCTTAGACTTCCTCAGTTTTGGATTTTTATTATGCATCGTTCTTACACATACATCACGATTAAAATTTGAGTGAAATAATCGGATTAAGGTATTCCAAAAATTCCTTCTCACTCACAGTTGTTCTTTTACATCCCTTTTCCATTCAAGAGTTTTCGATGTCTGTGTCTTCCTGTGTAATTCTGTCCTCTGTGTGATCAAGAGTGCCACTCTATTGGCAGGATTTTCATTCAAGTCCCTGACTAATTCTGCAAATTCTCTAGAATGTGTGCAGTCAGAAACAACTCAATTGTGACTGAAGCCCACTGGCAGTGACTGGGCACTGCACTCTGAATGGTCATTTTAGAATTGATGAAATAGGATACTTGCCCTCTTTGAACCCGTTTCCTCTTTAATAAAAAAACAGTCATCCTCACAGGATTACTAATTTTTTTCTTTTTAAAGATTTTATTTATTTGTTAGAGAGAAAGAGAAAGAGAGAGAGAGCACACGCAAACAAGGGGAGCGGCAGGGGGAGGGAGAAGCAGGCTCCCTGCTGAGCAAGGAAGGGGCCCTGATGCGGGACTCCATCTCAGGATCCCAGGATCCTGACCTGAGCCAAATGTAGATGCTTAACCTCTGCTTAACCGACTGAGTCACCCAGGCATCCCTATACTAAACATTTTTGTTGCTGTTTATCTGATACTACAATTTAACCAGATAGTTTTTTTTTTTTTAATTTGCTAAATCTTGCCAACTTACCACCTATTCTAATCTTAGTGCTTTCCACAAGAGATAGCTATTACCATCAATCTGTTGCGCACTCTTCCAGGCTCGTTTTTATCATTATATGAGATACATACATATTTCAGAAAAATGGAATCAGGCTGTCCTCACAGTTCTAACACTGGCTCTTTTCTCCTTTACTGAGTAGCAACATTCTTTTTAAATGGTCGCACGGAATTCCATACGGTACCACAGTCTATTCAGCCATCATCTTACTGTTGAGCCCTTAGGTTATTTCTATGTTTTTCCCTTATAATTAATGTTACAGCAAACTGTCTCATTCATACCTCCTTCTGCACTGGTGTCAGGGTATGTCTGACAGGTGAAACTGCTTGGTCACTGAATATATTCTTTTTTAGTTTTAATAGACACTGTCAGATTGCCTCCAAAATTCTGTAGCCACCTTTATTCCCATTAACAGTAGACCACTGCTACCCCTCTACTAGAGCCCTTGACTGTCTCCTTCCTAAACCACTGGAGCAACTTCTTTGACTGAACCCCCATTGTATTTGCTCCTAAACGAATACATCACCACCACATCAATCCATTTAAAACATGACGACAGAGTCAGCCACCCACCCCAAAATCCTGCCATTATTTCCCAGTGCCTACGTGATTCAGTCCGTCCCTCTCTTTGCTTAACTGACTTCTTGTCCTTTTCTCTCAGACGTGCTCAGCCATGTGCTGACTTTTCTCAAATGGAAACGGGCCACTCTTGGGACAGAATTCTCAGTCCTGGCTTCTGATCTGTGTCACTCGTGCCTTAGGGTAACATCATCAACGTACCACACCAGTGCTAGTTTCTTCAGGAAGCCAGTCTTGACTTTTCTCTGCAACACTTCTCATGGGTAACACTCATTTGCCATTTGTCATATACTGCAGCCTTATGTGCTGGCTAGTTCTCTCCATGGTTTACTTTCCTTTTCTAGATTTTAAGCCATGTATAAATTGTGTTCATATGACATAGTCACATTATTTAGCACAGTGGCTTAATGTTTTCTGCTATACAAGAGCTTACAGAATAAATTAGATATGCAACTGGAATGTATCTCCTGGCTAGACAGGCTTCCTTGTTCCTATTTAAACTATCCAATAAAAGGTGCATCTGAGGTACCTCAAGTATTAGAATATTTTATTTTATTTTATTTTTTGAAGATTTATTTATTTCAGAGAAAGAGAGAGAGAGAGAGGGAGGGAGTGAGCAGGGGGAGGGAACAAGAATCAGAAGCAGAGGGGCGCCTGAGTGGCTCAGTTGGTTAAGCGACTGCCTTCGGCTCAGGTCATGATCCTGGAGACCCGGGATCGAGTCCCACATTGGGCTCCCTGCTCAGCAGGAAGCCTACTTCTCCCTCTCTCACTCCCCCTGCTTGTGTTCCCTCTTTGGCTGTGTTTCTGTCAAATAAATAAAATCTTAAAAAAAAAAAAAAAAAAAAAAGAATCGGAAGCAGACTCCGCACTGAGCCCGGATCACAGAGCCCAATATGGGGCTCGATCCCATGACCGGGAGATCATGACCTGAGCCAATACCAAAAGCTGGATGCCCAATCGACTGAGCCACCCAGGCACCTGCATCTTAATTTGGTCAGCTGCCATCAGGAAAACATAATTACAAATTGAGGGAAAATGCATAGATGTTAAATATACTATTCTCAGGCTTTTACCTTTTAGGTATACCGGAACATAAGGGAAAACTCTTCAAACTAAGTCCCTAGTATCATGAGGGCACACTGTGTGTTCTCTACTTGGAAATTTCAGAGATTAATGTTTATGGGATTTAATGTTCCGGAGAATCTGAAGACTGTTTTCTACAGCAATTCAGGAGGTAAGTGCTATCATAGCAGCTAGAAACACACAGAAGGACATGCAAAAAGGCATTTCATAATCAATGAAGGCCCAAATCAGAAGCAAGGACGACCATTAGGGACACCAAACAGATCAGGTGATACTGTGGGTCATTAAGGCCTCCACGCACCATCTACTTGGTCATTTTAGATAAGCCACTGCCATCCATGGTCAGATCTTGGTGTAGTGCTATGATCTGCTTGGGTCTCTACATTTGAAAAGTACACACAAGTAACTAGGAAGTATCCAGGTGAAAGATCACCATGTGTTCTATGAGTAAGATGCTGCACCTTTAAAAATATTTTATACATTTGTAACTAATCTGATTTGCACATTTTAATCCTTGTTTATAGATATGAAAACTAAGGCTTGGACAGGTTGAGTGATGCTCAGGTCACATGGCCAGTAACCATCTTGTTGCCATGGGACCCTTTCTCCACATCAAACAAATAAAATAAAATAAGCGGTGTCTCCTGGGCCTTAAGACCTTCAAGTATTGTAGCACTTCCCCAAATCTAGTTGAGGCGTTGCTTCCTGAGACTCCACAGAAGGCAGAAATATAGAACTACCTCTACTCCCCTCCCCCAGGCCCCCCATCCACGCCTGTGGAATTAATGAGTGTTAATGCAAAGTTTGCAGGTAATTTTTGCAACGTAGAGTCAACTGATTCTAGCAAGCTACTTGCAGTTGCACACAGCACAGTGTTTTCAATGAATGGAAGTGGTATAAATTCCATAATGTATGTAGCCTTTAGAAAGAGCTATGATAAACACGTCTTTAACAAAGATTGAAGAAAAAAAAAAGGTCAACTGAGAAATAGAATATAGGTCAGTGTCCAAACAGAAAATCAGAAATTCCTCACGGCATGCTAAATTCATCCCTTTAACCATATATGCATTAAAAACAAAAAAAAAAGACTGTATTTATTTATTAGAGAGAGAGACAGCAGACTGTGCTGAGTGCTGAGGCTGATGCGTGGCTGGATCTCACAACCCTGAGATCATGATCTGAGCTGAAACCAAGAGTCGGATGCTTAACTGACTGAGCCACTCAGGGGCTCCCATGTGTGCATTTTGAGCCTTCTAGCTTCTACTGTACTTCCTTTCTCTCCTTTATGTATCCCACTGGGCAAGTCTGATGCTTGCCAGCACTTGCCCTGGGCACCCTGTGGGTTTTTGAGGAATTCTGCTTTACTTATTTCAGACATCTCTAGTCCTTCGATGGCACAGGGCTCGCAGATGGAAGATACACAATACATGTTTCCTGAATTAAATCGAAGCCATGCGTTAATTCGACATATATCCTTATTTGACATATGGCGGCGGCTGCACTAGAAGCTACCAGGGAAAGAGTAAGAAATAACTTCATGTGCATGACTGAAACAGGTAACACAGACATCATCACAACTCTTCATGGACCAAAAAGAAGCACATGTGGAATGAGGCTCTAGTTGAAGAGACTAGAATGTTAAGAATGAAGGTGCTGGCAAAGGAAACATTACAAATTCTGAGGTTAGGTCAGTAAAAACAAAAGCGAAGTTCAAACTAACATCGTTTTTAGAAGAATGTGCAAGCAAGTTTGGTAATTCATTCTACCCAATAACAAAATATTTCAAGGATAGGTTATTACAGCAAATAATTCTACATAAATGAGAACGAAACTACATTCAGACAACCTTTGGGAAGTCCACTGGACTAGAATAATAGGACTTGGGTCACTGTTCTAACACATTTTAACTACATGTCTTTGGGCAGCTCACCCTACTTCTTCGAGACTCGCTTCCTTAAATGTCCTGTGTGGAAACTGGACTAAATACATTCCAAGGCATTTTCCACTTTGAAAAATTTATAATTTCATTAATTTGTGTGTAAGTGATGCCTTCAACCCTCTAAAAACACCCTCCTGAGTCGATTTTAAATGATGCCTCCAGTTTTGTTGAAGATCCTACTGGAGAAACCTGCTCAACTTCTTGAGATTTCAAGTTGAGTTGGTACTACACCATATTACTTAGAAAATTACAAGAAAGAGAAAGATGGGAATGGTCTGGAGGTATACCCTCTGTAAAGAGTAACACAGACTCACAAAGACAAATCCGTACAACAAGCCTTCTCTGAAGAAAAGCAGAACACAGAAGTGGATTTACGTCGCAGGGTAGAAGGTGGGCCTTTTTCCACATTCTAGTCACCTTCAGGGACCTGAGGGACCAAACTAGATTGCTGCCTTTGAAAATCTGGAAATTTCTGGCGCATTCTAACGGATTTTTACAAGGTGTGGTGATGGGTATTAAGGAGGGCACAGATTGCATGGAGCCCTGGGTATTATACACAATGAATCATGGAATACTACATCAAAAACTAATGATGTACTTGTACGGTGACTAACATGACACACACACACACACACACACACACACACACACACACACACACACACAAGAATTTACCTGGCACAAATTAAGGTTTTTAAGAGAGGACTTACTGATAGTGAATGACAGATTTTATAATGGCTTATTAAAATCATTCCTAAGTTTTGGATTACCAGCGACATAACTGAAAGATCTGTCTTCTATAGGAGCATTGTATTTGCTCCTTACAAAGGTTGATAGAAAAAATTACAGCCTGGAAGGCCTTCCTATTTTTAACAAAGGAAGTAGACACAGATTCTAATACCTATAAGTCACTAAATAAACAAAGAAATCCCAGGAGTAGTTTCTGAACTGCTTGGGGCAGTCAGTATTCCTTCAGAATACTAAGATGCTATTTTAAGCGGTCCCTCACAATCTTCATGTGTTCTCAAATAAAGGTATAAAATACTAAGTCACCCAAGAAAAACTGCTAAGAACTCTTCAGGTGAAAATGAATCTTCTTTTTCAGATGCTAGATTGACTGATATTTTAAGAAGAAAAGGGGTGGGAGTGGGATAAATTTTTGTCTTGAACTAAGCTAGACTCTAATTCACAACTTAAAGTTCACCTGTCATTCTCCCAGAATTAAAAAAAAAGGGGGGGATGGGGGAAGGGCAGGATTCTTTCATTGGAAAGAAGAGAATTTGACTAGAGATTATCCTCATGTGGACTCTTCTCTGAGACAACAATATGGTAACAGCAACCACAAACAGGAGACAATTACAGATTTCTGAGGAAGCTCCTAAAAGCAGTTACCACGGAGGCAGTTCTAACTTTTTACAGGATTCTTATGTTAAAGAAACAAGCTGTATCTTTGAAAACATGCTACGTATTCCTTCATGTTTTAAAAATAAATCTGCAGAAGTGTGAGGATATTCTTAATCTGCATCTAACTTTAGAGATGTTAAACAAAACAGTCAACAGCCAATAGCTATAGAAAAGCTTTTACTTTGGAATCCTATCACTGACACCATGGGGTTTAATAATAAAATTAAATATATCTGTCTTCATTTTCTTTACACATTTATTTTATATACTTAGAGGCTTATAATAATTAAAATTATAAAAATAAATTGCCTCACTGACCCGGAGGGCGTAGAAATACTACAACATTTATGTAAATAGGACTCACTCATTAAACAGCACTGACATGGCTATATAAATTATATTTAATTCTACTATGGTGACTTAGATGAAAACCGTCTACTGGATTGTGCAAGTCACAAATCTAGCTCCTGGCTTTTTACTTGTGTGAACTTGGGCAAGTCATTAATTAGCTGGTTATTCCATCTGCAAAATGAGGACAGTGCTACTCAACTGCATGAGAATGTTATAGGCTCAGCTTCAAGAAGCCTCCCCCAGAATTTAATCCTTTTAAAAAGCCTAATCCAATTAAGATATAAGTGTATAGGAAATATTAATTCTCCTTAAATTTGAAGACCAGCTAATGTCTTCCAATGGCATTACTGAAGTTGAGCCCTCTTCAACTGTTCATGAAAATAGTCATACTTATTGATTCCCTAGGCTCGTGTCTACATGAGCGAGAAGGCTGAGGATAAACAGGGGATAAGCTCTGGGGAAAAGAATGCAGTGAATCATTAGGACTAGAAGTGAAATGAAACACTGTACCAAATCCTGTCAAAACTTTAGAACTTAATATGAGAAATGACTTTTCCCATGAGAACTCAGTAATTATAACTGTAACGAATGCTAGGAAAGATTTTCAAGTTCTTGGTTGACATGTAAAAATATAAGTCAATGAAATCTGCCATTTTATAAAATACAGCACTATTAATTCCAAAAGCCAGAGAATTTTTATGGAATTACATATTACAGACACATGACTACCAAAGTGGTTCATCATGATTGATGTTATGATTCTGAATACCATGGGAGTTAGTAATGATTTGGTGACTTCCCATGAAATTTAATCCAGTGTTTTTTTGGGTCAGACTGGCTCATCATTGTTCACTAAATTGGTATTTTCTCTGCTACCCTGTTTGCAATCATCTGGTACTCCTCTAGAGCCTATACAATCTTCAGGTATGGGTTTTAATGAAAGCCTGACATTGTATGGCAGATCCTGAAATCAGGCCTAAGAAACAATTCTGACAAAACAATCCTATTTAAACATGGGTAACTAAGGGCACCTGGGTGGCTGAGTTGGTTAAGCATCAGCCTTTGGCTCAGGTCATGATCCCAGAGTCTGGGATCTAGGCCCACCCCAGGGTCTCTGCTAAGTGGGGAGCCTGCTTCTCCCTCTCCCTCTGTATGCCGCTCGCCCTGCTTGTGTTCTCTCTCCCTCTTTGCTAAATAAAAAAAAAATCCTTAAAAAAATAAGAAAGTAAACATGAATAAGTATAATTTAGTTTCTACATGTTTTCCTTTTTAACTGAAATAAAAATCTACTTTATAGTGAATAAATCCACTTCTGAACATCAAAATGTGACATCTATTAACTTATTATATGCTTCCATATTCCCCTAAGCTCAAGCAGAAGTCAATTACCGATCATCCCTAAAATCAGAGATCAATTAACATGAATAACAGAAAAACTCATGTGCAGTCTACAAGACAAGAAGAGGTCCCATTGTCAGGGACTGAACATATTGTCATGTGAACTCACATTCATACATATTTCACTGATTCTCCTTTGCAATCTAGTCTGCAAAATATTATGAATACCTAAAGAGGCAAATTTCTCTAAGACTATATATATTCTTCTGACATTAAAATTAAGAAATATTTTATGTGTTACTAGAGACACTTAAAATTAGACAGGAAGACTGTCTTTTAAAATTAGTATCTCTTGCACCAACAAGGACAACTTAAAATGGGTACATCAAATTTATAGCCTGACATCATGGCAGAAGCGGACTGTGCCCTTCCTGAAGACAGTCACCTCTACCCCAGATTTGTGGTTCCCTCCCACTCCCCGCCATCAACAGGGCAGGGGGGCCTTCTCTGTTGCCGCTGAGATTGGCTGGGACTCCTGTCGTACTGAGTCAGCCTAGAGAATGATATGAACACTTTACCTGGGAAGGAGAGACTTGAGTTCTCTCTGCTTCACTGTGAGATCTCAGACAAGTCCCTAACCTCTCTGAGCTTCTGTTTGTTAATCTGTAAAATGAGGGTCTATTGCAACTAGATGATGCAATAGAATTGGAACAACTCTAACATTCATCAGTGACACCGCTGCCAAGCGGTCCGGTGATCAGCCCTCCTCTTCTTCCAGAGAGGAACAGATGAAGTCCAGATAATCAGACACAGTGATACTTCTACTCAGTTATCCTACTGGTTGTTCTAGCCCTCGCTTAAAGTTATGTGAGATGGTGTCAGGATTTTCCTCAGGAACGTGAAGTAAGGACTCAGTGAAAAGCAAAGTATGATTATTCCCTCCAGTGTTTTGTCCTCGGGGCAATCACATAGATGACCATCAGCTCATAGTCATCCGTTCATCACTGCTGACCCCTTCCAGAACACCTGTCTGATAATCGCTCATGCCCCCTCGAGCAAAACGGCATCTTTTCAGGAGAGAAGCATTCCAAGGATACAAATATGAACTCAGTCGCCTGCTGGAGGTTAAAAGCTGTAATAAACACTCCCTATTTTTCTCTAAACCACTTCTAATGATGAATTCAGACAAGTAAGTTTCAACAAACATAGTTCTACGTGGAATCATCTCATTATCCATCCTTCCATACCGGTAATCAGCTTTTCACTCAAAAAAAAAAAAAAAAAAAAAAAAAAAAAAAAAAAAAAAAAAAAAAAAAAAAAAAAAAAAAAAAAAAATCAACCCCAACACAAAGTGCGTGCTTACAGAAAGGCCAGTCAGGACTCTATTTGGATCAGAGCATCTTTAGTGTCTCAATCTTTCAAAAACTAACAGCTTTCAGAATTCTAATTTATCTTAGAGTTTTCTCATCTTGGATGGCCCTCCTCCCTTAAAACCGGCTCTCATTCCCCAAAGCAACGGTCTGTGTTGTCAAAGCCGCCCTAGCTCTTGGTGAAGACGGCTTGACAGTAAGTCAGTCAGCAAGATGGATCTCTTTGGAAATGGAGGCTGTCTGGAGCCCACCAATTTTAACGACTTTGGTTTGAACTGAAGAGGAGTTTATTGCCCTCCAGCCCCCTTCCCCGGGGCAGTAAATTACCCACGATTAAAGAGCCAGTTTCCCCTCAGCCTCCTCGCCTCCACCACCCTCCTCTGCTCCCAGCGAGGGCGTTAAAAAAAACACTCCCCAAAGGACAAAACCTGCCACCAAGGCAGCAGCGCGGGCTGTGGTAATTTCCCAAGGCATTATGATTGATAATGATCAGCAGAGCGTGGGATAATAGCTCCCCTTAATTTACCGGTCCCTTTGAAGGGTTAAAACCTGGCAGATGTTGATAGCTGACACTCCTCCCTAACAGGAAAGACACACTGCCGTGGGGCCCACTTCGAGGCTTTCCCTTCCCTGCAGCTGTCTGTGTAGAGCTAATTGTATCCACTTGTTTAACCTCGGGGAACGTCTGGAGGGGACCCAGTGCCACAAGGGTACCTTTTTTTTTTTAACGGTCATTTCCTCTCTGGTGTAACTTGCATGACAGTATGTGACAAGCAGAAATTAATGGGGACACTGCTGTGCCAATTCCTCCTGAATTGCTGACACTGGCTACAGGCTGCCTGTTTGCCACCCAGCCAAGACCTCACATGAAACATGGCGAGGGGCCCACAGCGCTATTCACCAGCCAGCCAGCTGGTCAGTGATGAGAGGGGCCGCAACAATGTAGGGCGCACAAACCAGGAAGAAAATGCTTTACAAACCGCTTCACACCACGGAGGTAGCATTTGCTGCGAGTTCATACGCTGGTTTATTTTCCTGAGTGACAAACCACAAGACTCCCATGGGCCAAGCACTTCAGACAAAAGAAGTGTTCCTCTCCCAACGCCATCTCAGGTTTGGGGCAGGACGATTCATCTCCCAGGAGGCTTTTCCAGCAGGTGGCTTCCAGAAAGGCCTAGGAGCCAACAGGGTATCTCTTGCCTCTAGCTAACTACCATGCTGCTGTCCAGTTTAAAAATTCTATGCCTGGGGGGTCTCTCTCACTCTTTCTCACACATACGGGCACACACACAAAAGGATCTGCAGTTCAAGCCCATTATGTGTCTGCCACGTTTTACAAGGTCGGGGAATATGCACCAACCTTGGCAAGATCTACTTTCTCCTCTTAACATAACCAGAAATCAAACTCTGCTGGTGCACACTTGAGATGGTGGCCCGGTCAGAGACTGGGCCCCGCTGATTTCGGCTCAGACAGACAAATCAAGGCTCGTAAATTTAAAACATAAAAATAAAAGCCAGCATGGTAGAAAAGTCACTGAACCATGATCCTGGGTACAACTCAAAAGTCAAGTTTAGGGAGAAACACAGAAAGCTGTAATAGGAAAATTATACTAGTTCGTGTTTTATAACAAACTTGGGAAGCCCTAAGGACATTTCAAAAAGGCACAACAAAGAGGCTCCTCAATTTTGTGTCTGGACATTGGTAAGGAGTGAAATTTTGGTTTTCTGAGGTAGTGGATACTCTCATATAAACAAGGATCTATTCAACTCACTGTTTTCTTCCATCCAAAGTTTTAAAGTGTACTAGATGGTACAAAGATGGAGCCAGTTTCTGAGAAAATAAGGAATACTCATAGCGACCGGGGTATCCAGCAAATGAACAATGTGCATTTTCTGAGTGAAGTTATACCTCTCATTTTTGCAGGGCACGGGAATCAAGGGGGAAGAGAACACAATAACCTACAGCATTAACAAGCTGGACGTGCTGTTTCCGCTTCCGAGAGGACCTCTCAAAACCAACCTGAGGGTGGGGGCCTCAGGATGGTCACTCTTTGACCATGAAGAGTTACTTGCAGGGAAGAGGCAATCTATCTTTCCACCAGTAAATGGAATTAATAAAATTCTCCAACTCACCCTCACAGGAAGCACAAGACCAGAGACAGCATGAAATAGTATGCATGCATCCATCCACCAAATAGTGGATGAGATGTTATTTCTGTAAATATAATCTGTGAGAGACCTACTGCATTTAGGAAAGGTGTAAAATGCTTCTAACTCAGAACTGGACCAGAGGCCTGGAAAAAACAGAGGAAGAGATTATGGAAACGGAAACGCTAATTTCTTAAACACATTCCCCCCAAATATACTATATAATGCTATACAACACACTATATAGTACTATACTGAGCCTTTTATAATTTTTTTGAAGATTTATTTATTTATTTTAAAGAAAAAGAGAGCACGCACACAGGAGGGAGGAGCGGAGGAGGAGGGATAAGCAGAACTCCCCTCCGAGCACAGAGCTCGACTCAGGGCTTGATCTCAGGACCCTGAGATGATGACCTGAGCCGAAATCAAGTCAAAACAGGTCATGAGCCACCCAGGAGCCCTACACGGAACTTTTTAAAACAGTCGCTGTCGACAACATCTTTAAGGGCCCCTGCTTGCTGATCACAAAGTGGTATTTTAATGAAAATTCAAACATTCTGAATCCAAAGGATGTTGAGAACATACTATCTAAATAATAGGTCCTTATGGCCAAGACCAACTTGGAAATGTTAACAGACAGGAATCCCACTCAACTTCAGACATTCCTTCTTATGTGACAACTGGCTGGTGTGAACTGGAATCTCTTAAGAACCACTTCTGCAAATAGTACCGAAGACCCGTGGGGTCCTGAACTGGAGGTGTGATGCCCACAGGCTCTGCCACAGCTCTGCGGCCTCCCACCAAAGGCTCTGTCAGGAGGGCTGCTGTGGTGGGTGCTTCTCACCTCGTTTCCCATTAACTAAAATATTATTTGCATTTATGAATTTAGCTCCAGCTTACATTTCTGAACTCCCAAGGTCTTCCAGACTATAAATATTCTATTTAACAAGGCCGGAAGGAGTAAACTCTATATGTCTAATTTCATTACAGAGACATGTTCTAGGAATGGGTACTTTTAAGTTAAACAAGGGATACCTGTACTTAAAAAATAGCCTGTCTCAACTCAAATGCCACATTGTAGTGGTCAAAAAGTTGCATAGCTTGTTAAAGGCTATCTGCCTGCACACATGGTTGATTTGTGGGTTAGAGCTACAAATCGTATTTTAAAAGGCAATCCAGCAAGCAGCTGAATGTAACATTTCCAGGCTACCCAGCCCTTCTGGATGCTTCGTTAGGCCTCTTATCAGAACGAGAAGAATAGAGATCTCTGTTATGGCTTTCCTATGGCAAGTAAAAGACAAGGCGATGATTTTCCAGTCCATTTCCCCTGGTAACATGCTCATCAATCACCAGAGGCTAGGACTTTGTTATTTTGGCTGGAGGAAAGAGAGCTCAGTGGTTTCTATCCCAGTGGAATGAGGCTCTCTCCTACGCAATGCGTTAGGTTACTGTCAAGGGTGTGTTGTGCCTCTGCCTTAAGAGTATCTGCCTTGATGGCTTAGAGCTCACAGGGCTCGGCAGGACAGCAATTTCTACTGTACTGATGATTCAGGCTAGGATAAAAACTATTTCTAAAAAATATTTTATTTATTTGAGAGAGAGAGAGAGAGAGAGAGAGGGAGAGAGAGAGAGAGAGAGAACACACACACAGCAGGGGAAACTGGAGAGGAAGGAGGAGGTTTTCCTGCCAAGCAGGGAGCCCGATGCGGGGCTTGATCCCAGGACCCTGGGTCCATGACCCGAGCCGAAGGCAGACACTTAACGACCGAGCCACCCAGATGCCCTGAAGTTATTTTGAATAGCTTGCTTAGTGATGCCAGTTTTCCAAATCCAACAAGGACACTACCGAACAGGCAGGCATTTTTCATTCTGAAAACCATGTATCCTTAACGATTTTCATTTACTGTCATCCACACTGGTCTATGGTCACTGTCCTATGTTCAAAAGGAGTACAATGGAAAAGTATGACAGACTTCAAAGGAAGGTTCCCCCTCCCCGCCCAAAATTTAGAAAATAATAAGCAAACACACATCCAAATTCCTTCTGGCAGCACTTCCCCTGCTTTAACTTTGAAGAAATACAGGTTTTCTTAAGTGCTACTCATGTTATCGCAAGGGCAAGTGCATGTTCAAAGATCAGTCAGCATTTTGAGTCTCAAGTATGTTTACTTCAAGAAAAATTGGAAAGACAATCTGACAACCCTACATTAAATCATTTTGCATTCGCAGTATCTTATTCATCTACCTTATCTATCTGGCCTGTACAGGTAATAGGCCAATCCAGGGTTGGAAAGAGACATTCCTTTTTTTTTTTTTAAGCAGGTACAGAATAAACACCACATGTTCGAAAAAGCCTTTGCTTAACTATATAGTGTTAATTGTTATGAGCTCATTTTAACAAGAGGACGAAAAGTTGACTTTAGGTAAAAAATAGTGAAAACATTCCATGTGCATTAAAGATATCCACGCCTATGCCTGCCACCAAAGTAAAAATAGACTTGCAACTTCATTCTATAGAGTTTACCACCTCCATTTATAATCGAATGAAATTCGACCTCAGCCCAGTTATTCTACATAACGGTAAAATGGCAGTAAGAGTAAAGGAGACAACAATGGTGTCAGAAGGTCTTAATAGAAAATCTAACATTACTTGTTCCTACTTTTTCAACGTTTGTCGTTTTATCAATATCAATAGGTGCGTACTAAATGTTTTTAATGTATACACATTGATTATTTTACAAAATCAGTCTTACTGCATTTTATGTAAAATACTGATATTTTACAAAATCGGCCCTAATAGCAAAAGAAGCGATACTATGTTGCTAATTCTTATGCTAGGCTATAAAGAAAAGATTCAGATATAAAAACTTAAACTTCTCTGTAATAGATGGTATTCCCCATAAAAACAATGTTAAAACACCCTCCTTGGATTTTAAGAATATTAGGTTGAGGGGCACCTGGGTGGCTCAGTTGGTTAAGCGACTGCCTTTGGCTCAGGTCATGATCCCGGAGACCTGGGATCGAGTCCCACATCAGGCTCCCTGCTCGGCGGGAAGCCTGCCTCTCCCTCTCTCACTCCCCCTGCTTGTGTTCCCTCTCTGGCTGTATTTCTCTCTGTCAAATAAATAAAATCTTAAAAAAAAAAAAAAAAAAAGAATATTAGGTTGAATCTTAGGAAATTTCTATTTTTGTAGGGCAAAAGAAGTCAACTACTGGCAGCTCATACAGCCTCGTGTATTAATAGTATATGTTCACTTCAGACCATATATATAAACAACCCATAATACCTCCACAGAGATACAAATTTTAGTGTTTTAGTATATTTCCTTCTAGTTTTCTATACATGTACTTGAGATGGACTTAAACTTAGGATCATATTGTATAAACAGTCTGGAGTTTGTCTTTATACAATTAGTCTCCAAAAATATGATTTTTTTGCAAAAATCATCGTTAGATGACTTTTCATAACTTATTTAATCTTAGTACATCCTCCTTTTTCATGTGTATTTCTCTAATTATTTGTAAGGTTGAGTTATTTCCCCTATCTTTCAACCATTCCATGTAGATGTATTTCTTTTTTTTTTTTTTTTTAAGATTTTATTTATTTATTTGACAGAGAGAGAGATCACAAGTAGGCAGGGAGGCAGGCAGAGAGACAGGAGGAAGCAGGTCTCCCTGCTGAGCAGAGCCCGACACGGGCCTTGATCCCAGGACCCTGAGCTCATGACCTGAGCCGAAGGCAGAGGCTTTAACCCACTGAGCCAACCAGGAGCCCAGATGTATTTCTTTGTGACTGTGCATATTCTTTCTCTGCATCTAAACTGGGTAATTTTTTCTTGGATTATAAAAGCTTTTTGTATGTTAAGGTTACTAAACTTATCATTTCTTTTTGCCTTTTAGCTTTATTTATCATAATTTAAGTTTAAAATTTTTATAGTCTAATCCATGAATTGTTTCCTTTGTGATAATGTCTACAGTGTTTTGCTTGGAAAACTACTCCCAGATCTGATTACGTGCTTCGATGTTATTCTATTCATTAAAAAAATTAACAGTAAACTCCCCCCATACACACATGCCTTTTGAAACTATAAAGTGTTTATTAATTAGACTTTATACAAAACCATAAGAGAGGGCACTTGCTTGGTATCCAAAGCTGAAAGTGCTGTCCTCAGCCTCCTAACCAGCACTAAATGTTACTAAATCAGGCCTGTTTCTAGCAAAATTTACAAGCAAACTCAGCTGTCTCTTTTCTAAGGAAAATTCCCTGCTGTACAAAGGGTTACCTCTGAACAGTATCTCCATTATTTCACCCATGACTCCATTCCTAATTTTCTGTTTTCTGGCAGCTGCTCTCTGACTTACAAATAATGCGTGTCTTTGTTTAGAGTTCCTTAAAAAAACTGTATATTCTAAATGTGGAAGAAAGCTCAATTTATTTTACTTTGAAACCTGAGAAATCAATAACATGAACCATATGTTAATTATGGAACTTAGTGATAAATAAAGTAAGAAGGTCCTGAGAAACCTTTCTGATGAAAGTGATGGTAGAACTGAAACAGAAAAGGAAAAAAGTCCTTTCTCTCGGTGGGTGATGCTTTCATAAATCTCTCTGCTTGGGAGGATACCAAAATGCAACTCTTTTCTTAATTCATTCTAATGTAATTTATATTTCACTTTCTTCCAGTTCCTAAGTGTTTTCAATCACGGCCTTAATAGCAATGATGACATGATTATCAAGGGCCATTAGTACAGTAGCCACATTTAGAATAGATGATGTTAAAGACAAAACTTAACCAGTATGTTTGTACTTCTATGTCATTTATTGGCATTCATATAGTTTTTGCACTGAAGACATGAATTAACCAACCCTTAGTATTTGGTGGAAAAGGGGCGCCTGGGTGGCTCACTCATTAAGCATCTGACTTCGGCTCAGGTCATGATCTCAGGATCCTGGAATTGAGCCCCACATCAAGCCCTACATCAGGCTCCCAGCTTGGTGGGAGCCTGCTTCTCCTTCTCCCACTCCCCCTACTTGCGTTCCCTCTCTTGCTTTGTCTTTCTGTCAAATAAATAAATACAATCTTAAAAAAAAAAAGTAATGATTAAAAAAAATCATGGAAAATACTAAAGAACTTACTAGATTTACTAAATAAATTGCGGTGATTAGGATAATAATCATAACAGTACTATAATGTTTCAGATATTTACACTCGATGTAATCATATGCTTTTTAAAAAAGCTACTTTTGGGGGGCTTATTGTGGGTTATAAATTTCTTCTTTTTCCCTGGGACCTATTCAATTAATTCTCCTCTTGTTACCAGCAACTCATTTCTTCCCTTTCTTGTGCCCCATCCTGCTGTCAGGAATGTATTTTCACAGGAAGGGAGAGGGAAGCAGGGCCCTTGCCTACGGCCTTTACACCAAATTAACCTCAACACACACATCAGGTCTTGAGCTATGGGCAATGGTGAATTTCTCAGTTCCAGATCTGAACATTGAAACATCACATATAAGTGAAATTAAAATGTCAAGAAAGAGCACTTCAAGTGTTCATTCCACACGAAGCATATCCAAAGAACATCTTAAACTGACGAAAACTGTTTCCAGATCAATCAAAATCTGACTGCCCAACGTCCACTTAATTAACTGGTAAGGTCGCAGTTCCCAAACTTAATTCACAGCGAAACCTCCTATGCCCTGTGGTCCCCAATTTCCTGCTATGGTCTATTTTAGCTTTCCAATCTAAAAGTGGTATGACTATACTGGAATAGAATGACAAATATTTCTTTGGTTTTGTCCAAGAAAGGAAAAATGAACAAGTACGGTTAGGGACAGCAGAGAGCAATGGTAAATATAAAAATCAACAAAGCTACTAGCTTGTATTTGTTAAAAGCTTATAATGATACAGACATGATCTCAGGGTTCTGGGATCAAGCCCCGCCTCGGCTCCGTGCCGGGAGTGGGGAGTCTGCTAGATATCCCCTCTCTCCACTTCCCTCTGCCCCGCACCCCTGCTCAGGTTCTCTCTTTCTCTCTAAAATAGATCTTTTAAAAAAAAGACCGTTTATAATGATAATCAGAAGAAACTCTGAGCACTCATTGCTTCTAATACCCATGCCTCCGAGGAGTATCTCAATACTAGTACTGGACAGCAGTGCTAAAAAAGCTATCGTGCACCTGACTTTCACCTGGCTTTGGTTCCTTATCTATAAAACAAGGTTAAGAATTCTGAACTAGTTACCCTTGCAAGTCTCCAAACAGTTTATTAATTCAAGACCACAGAGAACTGTGAAAATGTAAGTGAAATGAAACAAAAAGCATCTTTCAAAGGTCAAATCATGATGTGTCATTAACAATTTTTTTTCAAAGAATGAGATTTCAGAGTGGCTTAAGAATTTCTAGGTAGAATTCTCACATTCCTAAATGTTTTTTTTTTTTTTTTTAACTTTTATTAGTGAGTTAGCATTTGCCACTAGAACCTCTTAAGGAATACAACCTCGGTGACTTTGTTTTTAAGATTTTATTTATTTATTTGACAGAGAGAGCGTGAGCAAGCCTGAGCAGAGGGAGTGGCAGAGGGCGAGGGAGAAGGCAGCTCCTTGCCAGGGAGTCTGATGTGGGGATCAGGGATCCCAGGACCCTGAGATCATGACCTGAGCAGAAGGCAGACGCTTAACTGACTGAGCCACCCAGGTGCCCCTAAAACCTTGGTATTGTATGTGTGGGCGACTTTAGTTAAAATGCCATACCTGACTTCACCTGGGCTTAGATTTGAACCTTCTGGTGGCTGGGGTTACCCAGGCACAGCAGGCAAATAGTTCAGAGGTTTGAGTCATCTCAGAATGTAGTCCATTCCCCATTCCAGTCCTGTCATATGTCACACTGAAGGAGAGTATTTTTAAAATTGTTGTGTTTATGAACATCACCAGAGGGTACTTACTAGAAACTCCTTCCAAGAGCAGGTTGGGGAATTGGTTAGGGCAGGACTACTGTTTTAAATGAGCACCGCAGGCAGTGGTTATGTAGCTGTTTCATGAACACACTCGGAGAAACAGAACATCATGTTAACCTACCTTCATTAACCCTTTATTTAATGGAACTCATTGTTTTGCAAAATGTGTTGGGTTTAGTCTATTTTCCAGGCATCTAAATTAAGCTTCCTGCTGTATGGTAGTATTGAGAGTTTTTAGAGATTAGATTTATACTTGATTATTTCTAATAGTCAAGGAATTATCTTTCACTTCCTAAGACTTCAAGTGTCACAGTATCCAGATGCTTGGCATCAGGCCCTGATTTAGATACAGAAGTCCAAATTCCAGTCAAACTCTCCTCATTTCATACTCTACTGGAGTCGACCTTTTTGGAGAATTTTCCTCTTTGAGAATGATGTTGAGAAAGAGGAAGAGCAGGGGCACCTGGGTGGCTCAGTTGTTAAGCGTCTGCCTTTGGCTCAGGTCAGGATCCCAGGGTCCTGGGATCGAGCCCCACATCGGGCTCCCTGCTCAGCAGGAAGCCTGCTTCTCCCTCTCCCATTCTCCCTGCTTGTATTTTCTGTCAAATAGATAAATAAAATCTTAAAGAAAGAAAGAAAGAAAGAAAGAAAGAAAGAAAGAAAGAAAGAAAGAAAGAAAGAGGAAGGGCAGAATGAGAGGAATCACAACATTTCATACACTGGAGGTACCTGATTCTTGGGACTGCCACTATTGGGTTTTCAAGGGCTTGTCACACAAGTCTTTGTGAAAGCATTATTCATTCGACAAATATTTACTAGAACCAAGAATGATTTTCTTAACTGCAATGAAAGGACTGATTAATCCTTTCCACCTTGCTTAGGAATGAGGAATAAAATACTATCTTAGATAACTGATGGATACCATCTTTATACACCTTTCACGAACTTAAAATGTAGCGACTGTAAACTGTTAGCAACTGTCCCAGCAGAATGGTGCTTTCTTAACTTCCAAACAATGCATAGGAGTACCTGCAATTTCTGGATAAGAAGGATAAAAATGCAAATGAATAAACAGAGGAGAGTATTTTCAGTTAGATTTTGTAAAGTTAACAACTTCGAAGCTGCTACTTCTCCTGGTGGGAGATGAGGAGGAAATTTGCACACAGTGCTGAATATACCTTTACGGCAAATTTAGTTTCAAATTTAAGAAAATGTGTAACTACTGAATTATGTTTTAGATATATACTCCTCGAAGATGAGAACAGGGTCCACGATTCATAGCATCAATCATTCTCTTCACTGGACGTGGTTTCCCATCCTTAGTATAAAACCTATTTAACAGAATCCAACATGGAAGGACAGTAATTTCTGGAATTTTGTTAAGTCACTACTATATGAACAGAGAAAATACTATAGTTCTAGTGGAGATCAGTTATTGGTTTCAGACTATATCTAAATCAAGCCAATGAAGTGAATCCTTAGTTACAGTGTGGATAATCCCAACGCCCCCACCTGCCATAAAGAATGTGAAAGCGCAAAGTGGGTATATTGAGACAGAAGAATGTATGTACGCATAGTTCCATAGAAAAGCTATCCTTAAAAAAGTACAGTTTACTCACTTGCACAATGGGTACATTGATCCCTACATTTCCAAATTAGAGCATTAGTGAGGTAAGCACCTTAACATAGTGACCAACATATGTTAGTGAACCTATGAGTGTCCCTTACATTCTAGACAGTACTCTAGTACTGGCGTAAATGCAATCAGCTGGAGTCCTGACCTCAAAGTTCCTACCTTCCAGTTGGGAAAGACAAACACACATAAAAAAATGAATGAGATAATTTCAGCTCAGTGTTATGAAGACCATTAAACAGAACTACGGGGAAGGGAGAGGTGTGGAACATTCCAAACAGGACGAATGGTCACTACATAATACTCTGAGCTGGAGACCTGGCAGGAGAACAGAAAGAAAGCAGGCGTGGCCAATGAACAGTGAACAGGAGAAGGTTGGAGGCAGATTGGACTTTGGAGGGCGTAGGAAGAAAGAGCCCTAGATCATGTAGGACCCTTGACTGTATTCTACAGGTCATAGGAAACGACTGGAGAAAAGTTTCCAATAGGGGAGTAACACTTTATGTTTCAGTAAGGTCCCTCCAGTTGTTACACTGAGGATGACAGACAAAGGGGAAGGAATGGAAGACAGCATATTGGGTTAGGAAGGTGGTCTGAGGGGTTACACTAGAGCTTTAGCAATAAAGGTACCAAAAAGTAGTTGGACTCGGGATATCTTTGGGATATGAAGATGTGAAGGAAAGCAAGACACCAAGAACAATGCCTATCTGTGGAGCTCAAACAATGGGGGCCACTGGGGAAGGCTTCAACTGGGAAGAGGATCTGTGGGCAATGTTTTGGTTACAAGGTATCATATGGTGTACTTAAGAGCACAGGGGAGAGGTCAGGCTGGAAGCTATATAATATCTGAAGATTCCGGATGGGATGACATCATCTGTCCAGAAAGTATAGACAGTGAAGAATGTTCCAACATTCAGAGGAAGAGAGCCAAGAAAAGAGACTATAACCAGGGAGCTTAGGCACATGCTAAATTTAGATGAGGAATATCCCTCTTCTGCGCAGAGCCTCCCTCTGCTGTGTCACCACGGTGATAAGACACTGGGTATATACTGCCTGCAACTGTTTAATGGGTTCTATAAACAGATTCAATGCCGAAGGTGAAGAAACATTTTCTAAAGTGATTCTAACTTACCTGTTACTAGCTTGATCAAAGTGTTGTTTGCTTATTTTAGTGAGTCAGTATTTATTTTAAATGAATCAGTCTTACAATACACCTTTCCTAAGATACTAGCTTTTTAAAAAAATTTTTAACCCCTATTTCCTGTTAGGAAAAAAATCCAGACCACTAAATAACTGTTAGTGTTATTACATACTTTTAGATAATCATGTATTTGCATGATTCTGTCCTGTTTTTTTCCTGATGTTTCCAGCTACTCCAGGGCTTGGGAAACTGCCTAAGGATTTCTTTCTGGAGGAGTCCTCATACTTATCTAAGTATGTGCTTCCTGAAGAAGTTTCTTGATTCACTGAAAGTTACCACACACTTAGCTCGTACACTCTGTATTTCCCCCTAAGTTTGGGGAAAACTCAGTGTTGACTCACTTCCTTCTGACGATCTCTCCTGGAATCAACGGCAACTAGGACTGTGAGTGCACTCTGTTGGCTACTCCTCTCCCTCAGAACAATATAGGTGACGTTCTTCTTAAGGACATCTCCTCCCAGGTCTGTGTGTGTATGTGCCGGGAGAACACATACAGAAGGGAGGGTATCATTTGTGTGGAGGGAACGTTTCTGTTTGAGTCAAAAGACTATATCTGGGGATGCCTGGGTGGCTCAGTTGGTTAAGCGGCTGCCTTCAGCTCAGGTCATGGGATCGAGTCCCACACCTGGCTTCTTGCTCAGCGGGAAGCCTGCTTCTCCCTCGGCCTGCTCTGCCGGTTGTTCCCCCGCCTGTGTGTGCTCTTTCTCTGACAAATAAATAAATAACATCTTAAAAAAAAAAAAAAAAAAAAGACCCTATCTGGAGCTGACTTTCCATAGGGAAAAACCTATAATCTAGGTTGCATTCCTGATGGAAAGTCCAAAAGCCTGTTGTTTTTTTTCTTTTTTTAATTAGAATGCTTCCAAGCACAATGGTCAATACACTGAATGATGTGCCTTTTTAAAGATTTATTTACTTTAGAGACAGGAGGAGAGCACAAGAGCGTGAGCAACGGGGGAGGGGCAGAGGGAGAGGGAGAGGGAGAGAATCTCTAGCAGACTCCCTGCTGAGTGGGAAGCCCCACACAGGGCTCCATCTCACAACCTGGAGATCATGACCTGAGCCGAAATCAAGAGTCACACGCTTAACCAACTGAGCCACCCAGGTGCCGTGAATGATGTGCTTCTTATGAGGCATAATAAGGGTCCAGAAAGAGCATACATGGATTAGATAACACACTGCAACAGCAGGTCCCGACAAGTATTATATCGATGTGGAAGGATAGAGGAACTAGAACGAAAGCCTCCTAGGACGCAGGCTGGAGAGAGCCCAAAGCCAGGGACAGGAGACAGGGCTGGTGCAGGGCTATGCAGAACCCAGTAAAGCTAAGCATGTGGCAAGTGGGGGTGTGGTAACAGGGGTGGTGGCGGGGACAGCGACGGGTGGGAGGAGCAGTGGAGGGAAAGGGTATAGGGAACATAGGAGCTTGAGTACTAAGAAGGAAATTAACAGTCTGGGAATCGGCACTGGTGAGCAATGGGCCCTGAGCGACCCAACCCTACTACAGGAGTGAACTATTTGAAGTTACACTGCTGTATGCTGGGGCCCAACCTAGGGTAAAAATCAACACTGGCATGTCTGACCTATGAGGTCTTCTGCCTAGAACTAATGTTATTACAACATTCTACTTCGCTTATTAAAATTAAGTTTATCAAACACTTCTCTCAGGCATCTTTCACATAGGCGTTTTCTTTCAAAATTATTTCACGTTGCTACAAAAAAGCAGCATTAAACACAAGGACAGATGTGTGTGTGTGTGTGTGTGTGTGTGTGTGTGTGCGCATGTGTGTTTTTAAAAAACACATGGTCTATTCAATTAGACCAGCCATGACACTAGATGGAAAAAAATGTCCTTCCAGGATCCTTATCGTTACTGTGGAGTATGTGTGTTCTTTGAATTTCTTGCCTTGTTTTTGGGATCACCTTATTATGCAACATCTGCTCTGAATTTCAAATGCGATAAACGGAGTATGAGTGTGGTGGCAGATGGCTAATGACCAGCAGCGACAGGGCATTCAAGCCCGCCTTGTTTTCTGAGAAGCGATATTTTCATGTTAATTTGCTCTGTTCTGCAAAGATGAGACAAATCACCTGCTCATAATTCAGGCAAAGTGGAGACCACCAAGAGCCTAGAGGGGGCAATGGCTTGATTCCTTTAGGGGTGAGAGGAGAGAAGGGTCTGGGAGACTGTTCCTCATCCGCAGAGGCAAGAGACCCATCAGTCACTATGCGTTATGTCAGATGGAGAAAGAGGAATCAGCCCTGGGCAACCCACACCGTTTACTGCAAGCAGGTATTATTCATGAAAACAGATATTTCCCGGAGGCAGAAAACAGGTGCTATTAAGAGCGTGTGTCAGTCTCTGAAGTCTGGGTTTTGTAAAATAAACCCAAGAGTATATTTTATCTCCTAGTGACGAGAGTACAACTAACAGAAATCTGTAAGAAACATTCAATTGTAGATAAAATGTAATCTAATTCCCAGGGAAAATGACCCACACAGACACATAAACCTTGAGCTTTTTGGCCTTCTCAAGCCCTATAGAATTCATTTATCATAGAAACACGTAAGTAAAATGTAATTTTTATTCCAAGATTGAGTCATACAAAGGGGCCATATGGTCCCGAGCTAAAAGAACCCTGTCCTATTTTGAAGAGGCTGCTGATCTCTTCTGACTGATCTTTCACTGCCTTCAATTTCTACTTGGGAAATTATACTGCCAATCTCATCAAACGTGTTATAACATGTTGAAAAGCCATTCCATATACTAGGAAATCCACTGTACTATTATTATACGCAAGCCTAAGTACCAAATGAGTAGTTCAGTAAAACAGGGCATTTCATTTTAAAACACTATAAAATCGAAGATTTTACATGAAGTCTCTCCTAATACCAAGCCTGTCCGATTTGCTCATTTCCTGAGTAGCAGTTACAATGATTAAAGAACAAGGAGTCAGATTTTATCTACAGGTTCTGATTCCCTCTCACAGGGCGGCAGATAAAGGCATTAAAGAGAAAAAAAAAATCTAGAAGCCCCCTTTTCTCATAAATCCCTCATAAATGAAAAGTGCTATATAAGCAGAGACTCTAAATTTATCATCAATCCTAAAAAAAAAAAGACAATCATTAAGGTGTCAATTACTGTCTTGTAACTTTAAGTGTGGAAGTCTACAAAAAGAACATCAAATCTCAAAGAAAAATAATGATGGCACTGACTTCCTCCATAATCAAGTAAACTGAAAAATAACATTCTGAAATAGAAAGGGACACAAGATACGGCAATGGTAAGTCTATGAATATTTGACTTCAAAGCACAGAGGTCAGCAGTCTTCTCTAAGTAAATGTCATCAACACCAATGTGTGTGCCTTAGGATGTGAAGAAAGGTGATGGAGACCTCAAGGGAAAGCACGCCATTAGATGTATATATGCGTTTACTTATTTATTTTAGAATAAGGTGTATTTTAAAATGGTGCAAAGAACCACCCATGATTTTATTTTATTCTCACGAGCCTCTCAAGGGCGAGTTCCCATTCAGGCCTGCGCCATGCTTCACTTACTTTATCAAAGTCTGACATTTATACGATGCAGTGATCGCAGGCTTTTCCCAGCGAGTCCACCCAACCATGAACCTTCACCAATACGTAGGGCTTCAGGGTGTTTTTCCATTTTTTTTTTTTTTTTTTTAGTAACAAATGGTATTTAAAAGAATTTTAAAAACGGTTATGTGATCTATAATAAGCACATCAAATAAGCCCATCCTGGGTTCTTTTCTAACAAACACGATGAAAATACTAAACAAAAAGATCTGACCTTCATCATACCTAGTCAGAGACCACGGAGCATTCCAGTTTTATCTAAGTACTGCTTACCTCCTGTAATTTATGTCCGGAGTGGGCACTAGACTATGCTGAACTTAAGTGGGCAACAGGTAAACAGCGCCCCAGAAAACATGGTGGAGGACAGGGCACTGAGGAAAATTCCCTCAGCCTAAATGATCTCCTAGGAGGAGGTCTTTTCTTGATTTTCTGTTTTATATCTATTTCATGTTAAGATTTTTTTTTGCGTATTTATGATTATTTTACAATATGGCATGTTCTGACACTTGTAAGACAATGTCTGTACCAATACCTACATTTTTGAAGAACATTTTAGAAAATATTTTGGTACCATAATACAAGGAATCAGCTATAGATTATGCTCATTTGTAAGCGGGTTGTTTTTTTTCCTTTTTACCTGAAAACACTCCCTAAACTATTGAAATAAACGTAAGAAAATGTGTACGGTACGCTTCTGGGTATACAGTAAACCGCTTGACTACTTCATTTAATTCATTTTTGTTGTTCCTCAAAGGCTGGGGCAAAACTCTCCGTAAATATTCAATAAATATTTGTACCAATATACTCAGAAAAACTCTTACTACAACAAAACATTCTACATAAGAATCCAGCTGCGTTGGGCGCCTGGGTGGCTCAGTGGGTTAGAGCCTCTGCCTTTGGCCCAGGTCATGCTCTCAGGGTCCTGGGATCGAGGCCGTATCTGGCGCTCTGGCTTGGCAGGGAGCCTGCTTCCTCCTCTCTCTCTCTGCCTGCCTCTCTGCCTACTTGTGATCTCTCTCTGTCAAATAAATAAATAAAATTAAAAAAAAGAAACACAACAAAACAAACGAATCCAGTTGTGTTCCCAACAGGTTGTTCATATAAACAATATTCTCTTGATCTAGCTATCTAGTTACTGACACTGCCTACAAATAAGCCTATACAACAACAAAATATTTCTGTTTTCTGGCTGAGTCCTTACAAAATTTGGTTAACTGGAACCCCAACTAACTAGAACCTCCTACTTTAGCAGATGTTTATCCTGCATACCAACTTTTTATTTTTAAGATTTTTATTTATTTATTTATTTGAGAGAGAAAGAGAGAGCGAGCACAAGCAGGGGGAGCAGCAGGCCTAGGGAGAAGCAGACTCCCCACCGAGCAGGGAGCCTGATGTGGAACTCGATCTCAGGACCCTGGGATCCTGACCTCAGCCAAAGGCAGATGCTTAACGGACTGAGCTACCCAGGCGTCCCTACAAACCAACTCTTTAAAGAGAAGTCAACCACAAAAACAAAAGTACAAGTTTTTACTAAAAATAATTTTGTACCGTTTCTATATTTGGCCTAAAACTATGCATTTGATGGTTTTACAATGCTCTTAAAATGATTATTCATGTTTTAAATAATGGCCTTAACAGATCACAAAGATCTCCAATTATTTTTTAAAAACTCTTATATTTGATAAGGAAGAAAAGCAGACCAACACAGTATAGTTCAGAAAATTTTTAAAAGTTAAAGATGAAGACAAGATACGTCTTTTGGTTAGTCTTTTAAGTTAGCAAAAATGTTCAATTAACCACTGACGTCTACATTAATTGCCTAAAATATTTCGTAATTTACTACGAAAGCATCAGTACACCATTAAACACTAATCTTAAATAACCAGAGCCCCTTGTCTCCACGTCTACCCCTACCAGCAACCTTGGTCCCTATAGGATCAATGGGGGTGTTGCCCCTAAAGGGTGAAGAAATTTAACAGACTCTGGGAGAATTTCCTGTTCAATACAGAATGAGTGGCATTCCCTTTTCCAGGAGATAAATGAAAAACTCAGAAATGCTTTTAACAATTCACCTTATCAAAAGCTTCTGGTAACCAGCAGTATTTTCCCCTCCTGCCCCCACCTTTCCCCACCAACCTTGGCTCCAATACCACTCTCCAAACTCCTCTCCTCTACCTCACTTTGGTGACCACCGTTCTGCCTATCCTTCATCTTACCCTGCTTACTTACCCCTGCACCCACACCATTCAGAATTCCCCCCATCCTAAATGCTTGGGTGGCTCAGTTGGTTCAGCATCCAATTATGGATTTCAGTTCAGGTCATGATGTCAGGGGCATGAGATCAAGCCCTGCGCTCAGCACAGCGTCATCTGCTTGAGACTCTCTCTCTCCCTCTGTCCCTCCTTCTGCTCATGTGCACGTGCTCTGCCTCTAAATAAATGAATGAAATATTTAAAAAAAAACTAAGTGTAGATATTCCTTCTTACCTGTTCTTGGCCCTCTTCTCTTCTGCTCTGCATCCCTCTTTCCTCTTGCCTCTATTCCAGTGTGGCTTCAGTTCTCTCCTATGAGTTTGTCTGAAACCCTATGTTTATCCTGCACGGCATAGCGCCTTTCCATGGACTCTGTTTTCTGCCAAATTAGACTCTGTATGGTTCGCGATTTCCTACCTGCGTGGTCCTCCTCCTCAGTGTCATTTCTCTGCTCCCTCCACCAATAACTATGTGCTGAAATGCCGGCCCACCCCAGATAGCATGTGATCAACTTTCACAGCTGGATGTGATCTCATTGGTTTTTAACAGCGCTAGTTCTACACATCTCCCCCTCTTGGTCCTATTTTCTACCTTTAATTGTGATTTTTTATGTCCATATTCATTCATCTTTGCATCCTAACAGTCATTACAAAATGATTTTTACACATAGGTACCCAACAAGTAAGACACACTGACAACCTATCTTCAGATGTAAGTATTCCACAATCACCTTTAAATGGCTTCAAACAGCTTAAATATATACTGTCAGAATCATCATCAGCTTCTTCAGATGTAGTCAGTTCTAAGTTCAAAACTTATTTTGAGGGGAGAGTCATTTTTTTTAAGCAGTAAGACAAGGTAACTGTATAAATTTATGCCATATGTTACCATCGGTGTAGATATCTTGAGCTTCATATAAATTCCCCTGGCACTAGAGGCTGCTGAGTGGAAGCGTTTACAAAAGAATCTGTGAGGTTAAAATGGATGATAAGCCAGAGTAATGCACTATACAAAAGTTCGATCAGGCAGGAGAAGAAACAAAGTGGATTGGGGGGAATTTCTTTTCTTTCTAAGAGAGAGAAAGAGCGGGGGTGGGGGGTGGGGCGGTGAAGAGGGAGGGAGAATCTTAAGCAGACTCTATGCCTTTGTGAAGCCCAAGGTGGGGCTCAATCTCCTGACCCTGAGATCATGACTTGAGCCGAAATCCAGAATCGGATACTTAACCAACTGAGCCACGCAGGGGTCCCAGGAATATCGACATTTGAAGGGCCTTCAAGTCCCTAAAACTGCTCAGGAGAAAAAGGAGTGCAGTACTGAGCATCACATTCTTTTATGAAAGGCAGATGGGAACACAAATCCTTCACCAATGTAAAGCCAAAGGAATAAATTATTCAGTATCAAGTTCTAAATGCGTCAGCATCTGAAAACACCACCTAGCTATCACTAAAAGTTCCAGCTTTTACCTCCTATCTAAAATGATGCTGAATTTT
>PITA01007841.1:0-88697 GCA_004023965.1 Spilogale gracilis | reverse complement strand
CATGGTGCCTACCTGCTCTGTGATAAAAAGTAGTTGCAAAATAACATGAGCTACATTTTTCCTTAGGACGAGCGCACTTGACATGAAGGACAACCAAAGGTCCACTTTTCATCCACTTTTATATTTATTTAAAAAGTCAATATGAGGGGCGTCTGGGTGGCTCAGTTGGTTAAGCGACTGCCTTCAGCTCAGGTCATGATCCTGAAGACCCAGGATCGAGCCCCACATTGGGCTCCCTGCTTGGTGGGAAGCCTACTTCTCCCTCTCTCACTCCCCCTGCTTGTGTTCCCTCTCTTGCTGTGTTTCTCTCTGTCAAATAAATAAAATCTTTAAAAAAAAAAAAGTCAATATGAAATTCCTACTATAAAGTTACCATGGAGACTCAGACAGAGGAGGGTGGGAGGCAGCCCCCAAAAGGATGAAGAGAGGGCCTTGAGAAGTTCCCAGTATGACGGGGAAGAATGCTATTCATAGAAATAATCATAATTTGTGGTTACAAATGTGACCACAGAATGTTGCAAAATGGGCTATGGAAGGACGCATTTAACCTGGGAAGAAGGGAGGGTTTATTGAAGATGCATGGGGCTCTAGTATGTCACTGATAAAATAAATCTACCTGTTCTAGACTTCAAACTTTCCCTATTAGACAAATAAGCCAATCCATTTTCATACTACAGTTATGAATGGCCCTGTAAGCAAGTCAGGAGGAGAACTAAGCAGCTGAGACTTGAAATGCAAAAGCAGGAAACAGGAGGTGCTGTGGGGCTAATAACCATTCATGTTCAAGGGTCCCCTGAGTTTGGGTCTCTGGTGGTCGAAGTTAATTAGGTGGTACGAAGGGGGCTTAGAGGCACCAAAATCTTGCTCTTCGGAAATGAGCCCAAGACAAACACCCGTTGTGTGCATCTATACCCTCGTCTTCTTGTTACGCTTCTTAGGAGGTTTAGGGTGTGGACGTTCCTGCCTCACTGGTCACTGTGGTGCCCGTGCGCATACCTGTGCGGCAATTCTCTCTAGACCGTAACCCAGAATTGGGGAAGATTAGAAGGGAGCATTGGGCAGAAGGAAGTGAAAAAGGAGATGGAGAAGTTCGTTTGAGAAGGGAAGGGAGAACATGGCCAGCTCTCCAGGGTAGAGCAGATTCTGTTTCCTTGGTCCTCCACGCGTGTTCCTTCCCCAGATTTGTATCGCTCGCTCCTGATGACGGGAACACCCCTTTCTTGGAATGCCATTGGTCCAAGGGCTGTACATCCACAGAGAACAAAATTGAAAGGAGGCTAGGGTGAAACCAGATTGTGCCTATGATATAGTAGCTTGGGACAAAATTCTGTGTTTGATTTTTTGACATTTTCTGACATTGCTCTAATGATCCTGAATAATAGATAATAGATAGTATAGACAGAAATTGCCAAAAAAAATTTTTTTTTTCTAAGTGGCTCTTGTGTGCTTTGGGTTAGTATAGGAATGTCCTTTGTATTTTTTAAACGACCTTGATATATGAATATCAAAATATTATAACTAATGGCTAATTATAAAAATACTATCACTTCTTTGGGAGCCTGGGTGGCTGGGTAGTCTAAGGGTCCCACTCTTGATTTCAGCTCAAAGTCATGATTTCAGGGTCTTGAGATCAAGTCCCCAGTTGGCTCCATGCTGGGTGTGGAGAGATTCTGTATTCCTCTGCCCCTCACCCCGTCTCTCTCTGTCTCTCTGTCTCTCTCTCTGTCTCTCTCTGTGTCTCTTTCCAACTCTAAAAATGAAATGAAATGAAATGAAATAAAATAAAAAATAAAATATACTATCACTTCTTATTAAACTCAAATCATTATTTTGACTTGTAAATGTTAAGTGTGTGCCTTACTTTCAATACGATAATAAGTTACTTTGTTTACTTACTTATTTAAAAGTTTATTTTTTACTGTTAGGATATTGACATTGCTAAGTCTTTAAGGTTTTCCACAGTGGTGGCTGTTATTTTTGTTTAATGATTAGGAAAAGTACCCCGTGACCAGGCAAATCAGGTTTTCTATGGCAGTCTGCCTATGTGCCTTTCTATGCTTTTCAAAAAAGGCAATTCATTAAAAAGATAATCAAATTTTGTTTATTCGGAAATAAACTCATAAATCAGAAACATATTCCTCTGGACCATATATCCTGATTTTTTTTTCCACAAAATTTGGTCATTTTACCCATGATTATAATAATGTGAAAGGGCATAGCTTGGAAAATAGAAAGTTAAAGGAAACTTTCTAGTGAGATTTAAAATGTGGACTGGATATCCTTTGAACAGAACTGAGCCTCTGGGGGAAGTCACTAAAAAGGATTGTTAGACACTAAGTATAGTTAAGGACTGAATGAAGCTGGGTAACTCCTGTAGATTTTAAAGTGAGGATGATCATATCTGGCTCAGCCTTATATTCTTTGTCTCCACCGAGATTTTTGTCAAATTCTTGAACTTCAGCTTGCTCAGTATAATATCAAATGACAATTCCATTAGGTTAATCCCACAGAACCAGTTTACGACCTTCTCTTTCCACAATCTCATTGTGGTTTGGGTGTTTAGAGCATCCAGGAACTTGCAGATTAGTATCAGTGTCAAGGGGCTTAAGTAATTTCAGGAAATGAATGAAGTGCCCCATCTGACCCCCAGTATGTGTGCCTGGTTCAGGAGAGCCTGGTGTTTTCTCATGACGACTTTGAAAATCACTTCTGTGACCATGTAAGCCCTATTCTACCAGTCAGAGGAAGACAGATATTTTTTAATGAGGTAATGAGAGTTCAAGGAAGAAAAGGGACGCACACAACATATCAGCTCACTCCTGGTGACGATGAGTCCTGAGAAAAAGCTTGGCATACACTGCTTCTCATTTACTTTTGAGAGAATTACAACATTCAGGACAGCTAAACATGCAACCGATAGCTGAGTTCTGCCCCTGTGCATTTTCCTTCTTTTTTAGAATACTCAGAAACAATCTGTTTTAATTCAAGAGGAAATTTCTCCTTCAGGTGAAAGAGGCTGCCGAATTCACTTCTGCACCAAGGGCCATATGCAAAAGCAGGGGTACAGGAGGAAGGTCAGTGAGGAGGAGAATCTGGGACCCTTATTTTCTTTTTCTTTTTTTTTTAAAAAATATTTTATTTTTTTATTTGACAGAGAGATCACAAGTAGGCAGAGAGGCAGGCAGAGAGAGAGGAGGAAGCAGGCTGTCTGCCAAGCAGAGAGCCCGATGTGGGCCTCGATCCCAGAACCCTGAGATCATGACCTGAGCTGAAGGCAGAGGCTTTAACCCACTGAGCCACCCAGGCACCCATGGGACCCTTATTTTCAATGGGATTTTGAGGTCAACTTTTTCAAGGCTCATATTATTATTTGTAAAATAGGAGTGATGATTTTGTACTGACTCATGAGTTTATAAGGATTAAATAATATAACACTCTTGAAGTGCTTAACATAGCGCCTGACCTTTTAGAGCAAATGCTACAATGAGAGAAAGCTGCTATAAATAGCTCAAGATGGTTGTTTCCCTGTGCCTTTTTCTCCCTGCACTGATTGTCCTTTAACGAGATGGCAGTAATGATTTTGTATCTCTTCTGGGGAAAAATAAGGACATATGGAAACCTGGTTTCTGTTCCTTTGTCATGATATAAACTTGTCCTCGGAAAATGCTTGGAATAAGTGTGATTCAAATGTAGAATGAGAGAGTTCATTATTTATGAATAGCTATCTAACTAAAGTAAAAACGAAAAAGAACCATGGCAGGATGTCTTTAGCATAAAAGTAGTGCAATGGTGAGAACTCTGAAGGAGAGAATTCTGCTCCCTAGATGATGGGCGCCCTGTCTTCCCAATAAAAGAGAAGGAGAAGACGCTTTCTGTGACTCCACAATTTAGTGACTCAATTCTGTCCATCTCCGGTGCTGACTGAGGCTGGCTTGGAGAAATACTCATTTTTTCCACACACACAGCAGGTGCCACTTTTGGAAAGCTAGACGGATGGGAAACCACCTTCTTTGTGGTGGAAGAAAATTCTATGCCTGAATCGTAACGTACGTATTTGTACATCCATTTTTTGAGATAGGCTTAAGTATATTATGATATGCCAGCAATATTACTGAATATCAGAATTACATATCATACAGTCACCTTTAAGGTGAAATGCTTTGGTTTATTTCATTATGATCCATTCAATTTAAAAGCCATATGATAGTTGGGTTGCATGTTAGAAAGAAAACAAAGGAGGATGTATTTAAAGAATTAGCTTATTCTCATAGAAGAGTGAATTACAATTAAAATATAGGAATGTGACAAAGACTTATCCAAGACCATGGAATTTCTAGGCTGGAAAGAATCTCAGGTTTGACTCTTAGTCATCTTAACTTTGCAGATAAAAAACTGAGACAAAAGGAAGCAAAGTGGCATCTCAAGGTCACGGGTGAGTGGGTGGTGAAGTGAGACCCCAAGCTGGGTCTCTCAATTTTAAGACCAGTGCTCTTCAAACTATGTAGTCAATCTATGTCTTCTCTTCAACATTATACAATTCAATTTTATGTGATTTAATAAATACTTACAATTTCCTATACCTAGTTATCTTCTACCATCTCATATGGATACCCTCTGAAACAAGTATCAACTGGCTGAAATTTAATGAAACCATCCAGAATTTACCTTTTATTTTATTTCAGAAGTCATCCTCTCAAAATTTCTGCTTTTTTTTTTTTAAGATTTTTATTTCTGAGAGTGAGAAAGAGAGAGAGAGCACAAGCAGGGGGAGGAGCAGAGGGAGAAGCAGACCCCCGCTGTGCAGGGAAACTGATGTGGGGCTCAATGCCAGGACCCCTGGATCATGACCTGAGCTGAAGGCAGATGCCTAACCGATTGAGGCATTCAGGCACCCCACCAAGAGTTCTATTTTTGTATCTTGCAAATATATATATTATATATATATTATATGTATTTATAATATATAGATGTAATTTTAGAAATTTTTTCTAGGATAACCGAGTGATGGGAAAGGTCACGAGTCATAACCACCTAGCATAAACACATACCCCAAAGATGAAATATTTGGTGTCCTTTATAAGCTTTCTTCTTCACAGAGGCATGCTGGGAAATGGTTATTAGTAGAAGGTATTTTGTCCATTCCTGAGTAATTTGAGGGAACTGGTAGCAGTCTGCTTCCCATTATTTCATGATGCATGGAGATTGGAGCTGTGGTAGCACAAGCTCTGTCTGCATGGTCATGACTCAACAGTCTGACTTCACCAAGTCAGCTTAAGTCAACTCAACTGCTGGCATTTTCCTTTCATAGCCCCGAATGGAAGTACAGAAAACCAAAAATAGACTTTCAATGAGGAGTAAACCTGGCAAAGGGACAAACCTATTGGAAAAGGAGGCACTGCCCCCAAATATGCTAACCAAATAAGAATAGAAAATCCACACTCAAGCGCCTGGGTGGCTCAGTTGGTTAAGTAACTGCCTTTGGCTCGGGTCATGATCCTGGAGTCTCAGGATCGAGTTCCGCATCCGGTTCCCAGCTTCGTGGGGAGTCTGCTTCTCCCTCTGACCTTCTCCCCTCTCATGGTCTCTCTCTCTCGCTCAAATAAATAAATAAAAACATTTAAAAAGAAAGAAAGAAAAAAAAGAAAAGAAAAGAAAAGAAAATCCACACTCTATCTGGACAAGGGGTCAAGTAGCAGGGTCCAGCCCATAGGTCAGCATATTTCAGGGAGTAGATTCAGGCAAATCATTCAAGATCACAACATCCAAGACACAGCTCAGAAGTGCTTGCATATTGCATGGGTCCGTACCGGAAGTTCAGTGTGAGTGAGGAAATCAGCAATCAACAACAGCATCTATGTCTAGTTAAACGAGAAAGTAAAATAAATAATGGTCTAAAAGAAAGAGAAAAAAATCTGCTAGAGGCAGAAATGATGAGAAAACCTGGTGTATCTTCTGCGCAACAGTCGTATACTATTTCTTTGTCTTTTTCCTTTACACTCAACTAAGGTCGACTTGCATTTGGGAGTTTCCATTGTTTATTCCCAGCACTAGACTCTTTTTTGTTTCTTGCCCCCTCTCTCGGAGGAACTAATTATCCAGTACGTCATCTGTCACAAGCTTAGAACTGATCAGACAGGAGCATTTTCGACGGATTGCTGCTCCCTGCTCCCCTCCAGTTATGAATACCTGAGTTGGACCCCATGAGCTGGTTTTGAGTCAGTGATGCTGAACTGAATAACTTGCACAGTTCAGTTTCCTAAGTTCATTCATTGCAGCTCCCGCTCTTTTTAAAACAAATCACCTTGAGCCCTATTACAGACAGGCCCTGATGCCATACTCTAATAGCTTGGTTATGTTGGTAATTAAAATCATATGAGAGATGTCTCCCATGCGGACTGTGACAACAGCAGCCCGATAAGGGCAGGACATTGGTAATTTGAGTTCCCACTTTAAAAAGAATCTGATTTTTTTTTTAAGACATGTTTTCCTTCCCGGTTAAAACTAGAATTTCATGAGCAGTGTTGGAGAGTTGGGGCAGTTACACAACATTCGAATTTCAAGCTCTGATAAGCTCTGATCTCTAGGAAAAAAAGAAAAAAAAAAGAAGTGACTGACCAGCCATCTATGGTTTATGGAACTGTGTCGTGTTACTCTGAGAAAGCAAAACATTTTGGCTCCATAAAGGAAATGGAAACATTTGCTTTCAAAGAGATGTAGGTAAGAGGGTTTAATACTGTCAGTGAAATCATGTCCTGTATGAAACATCTACTGATTTTCTTTTCACTTGAGAAAGACAATATTGTTCTCACATGGTATCCCCATTTGGTGATTCAAGCAAAGTTGTCCCCAAAGGGCCTGGGGTTGATTGATTGATATTTGCTTATTTGTATTCAAGAAAATTAAGAAACACACATCCCTAAATGTGAAGAAGTTTTAAAAGTTCTTTAAGATTTCTATTTTCTTTACAATGGCAAAGAAGTCCTGTCTAGCATTAAGAATCCAACTCCTCTGTTTTGCTTTGCTTTTTTACAATTGTGATCCTAAGTCTGGCTCTTTCCTCTGTTTCTCATTCATCATCCTGTGTGTTCAATACACAGCCTCTGTCCCTGGATGGCACAATTTCCTGTTTCTTTTTGCTTATGTGTAGGCTTTGGGATAAAATAGGAAGAGATGGAGACCTTCAGCGAATCTTTCAAAAAAAACCCTCAGCTTTCTTTTGTTTCCAGAGGTATGCATTCATTGGATTCTATAGAAGTGGTAGGATTTTCCCCTCATTTTCATCTTGGCTCTGCTTTTGGTTTGACATAAACGAGGTCTTCTTAAGTGGCTATAAAACTAATCATATTATTAACACAAAACATTCTTAGGGGCACAGGAAGTTTTGAAAGTGACCTTTGGTACTGCTTGTCTTAACCAATTCCTCAGGAATCAATTTAATCACAGAAGGGATGTTTACAAGAAGATCTGCAATGTACATACATGTGTGCATATCTTACAGGCTGTTTTCTTGGGTTTTTAGCATTAAAAGATGATGGAAAAGAGACCAAACATGGTGTGCATGTTATTCCAGTCATTTTATATTTACGTTGGATCCTTGTAAAATCTTTTCCAAAGTGTGGGTAAGATTCCTAGACAGAAAAGATTCTGAACTCCACACATTGAAAAACCAGATGCGATATAGTGAAAAGCATTTGCTTTGGATATTTTAAGTAAGTGGATTAGTGTCAAAGTATTGGAACAACACCAAAAAAACAAAACAGTAACAACAAAATCCAACTTTAAATGAAACAAGAAAAGAACATTTCAAGGATAAGGGGTTGTTGGATAAACTTTTGGAATGTAGCCATATAAGTTGATAGGCTATGCATGGAATACTGTGATTGAGATCTGGAACAAATAGAAGAATTAAGAAAAAAAACAGCTAGGATAGAGATGGAAGAGGAATGAGAAGGATAACATAATCCAACCAATAAGGCACTCCATCACGCAAGAAGAAAGGAAGCTCTTGATCAATGTCTTCAATTCTTCATAATTACAGTCCTCTAGTTTGGGAAAGGGAAGGGTATTATTGGGGCCAGCTAATGAATTTAGAGGTAGAATGATATAATACATCAACACAACACTGAACAACTGTCTGGAAATCTCCACAAGGAGAAGAAAATCTTAACTCTGCATTTGACTGTTCAGGTATTAAATAAGTAGAAGCTGAGACTATGCAGTCAGTTCTGGCTGACACTTGTTCTGAAAATGTGAGTTAGTTCCATGCACTTGATGTACAAGGGAGCAATGTGAGTATAACAAGTAATTTGAGCAAAGCTTTGTGTTTCCTATATGTGATTTTGTGCTCAGGAAATGCTAGGTAAATGAAAACAATGGTACCTACTTCACATGAGCAACACAGGAACACACACAATACATTTGCACGAGCTAGGACTCTCCCAGTCATTTCAGGGCCCCGCATGTGTTACGGGCTCATTCACCCATCCCCAGTATTACCAATTTCCATCAGCTTTCAGACAATCTTCCTTCCACCACTTTGCAATATGCTCATAAGTCATACCACCTTCTTCTGATGCCTGTGTTCACAAATAAACCTCAGACTTTCTCAAGGGAAAGGGTCATGCTTATTGTAGCAGTTATGCATGCCCTAATACTGACCAAATGTAAAAATTCTTCCACCCTTTCTATTAGCATCCTGAGTTTTTTTTATTTCTTTTTTATTACTTTCATTATTTATTTTTCATTACATATTGCTGTTTTTTTTCTAGATCATGCATAGCATGGTGGATTTTTAAGAACATTTAGGTCATGCTATAGCAGAACTACTACATCTAAGAGGAGAACCCAATGGTGATGTGGCTGTGCCAGCACTCTGTGGCCTGAAGGTGCAATTCCCTGTATAGTAGAATCTGTTCACTACCCTCACTACATTAGCAAGAAAATCTAAGCATGTTACTCTGTCTTCATTTGCAAATTTACCCTCTGGTGTGGCTTCATTTACCTAGAATGAACCTAACCAGTTGGCAATACCTCACGCTCTGAGAAAGGGTTTTCCAAAGACCAAATGGACCATTTTCTTGTCTTTTCAAAGAGAGCCACACAGGAAGGAAAAACAAGAAATTCTACTTTTAAGCTGAGCTATTCATGGTCTTTGCTAAATCCTGGCAAAGAATCATGGCTTTTCATTACGATTCATCTCACTGATTTCCTAATGGAATGAACTGGCCTTTTCATTAAGGCCATAGGAGAGTGAAGTTAGGTGACCCAAGTCATTAAGTGTTGTTATCTGATGAGTGAAAAATGGATTACTTTTCAGTATGCATTTGGGGACCCCCGTGTTTTCTTTCATTGGGTTCTATTTTGTGGAAATTGGTTCAAGGGGAAGGAGAAGGTCAATCTTGCATATTCTGTCCTGCTAGAACAATGTATGCCTTTCTGCTCTGTGGGCAGGCGAAATAAAATAGATGGGTTCAGTAATTGGAAATGTAATGCTAACATTCTTATTTCCTATTTTTAAAAGAGCCTAGCCATCTCACACGTTCAAGAACATTCTATTCCTGTAACAAACAGGAATGTTACTTCATTTGTTTCTTAGTTTTCCATTAAAGCAGAGACAAAAAATACACACACTTCCGTGCGAGATATCAGTTTGCATAAGAGAGGAGAATAGACTCTTTTAAATCCCATGCTAAATTCACTATTGGCAATATAATGCTAACACTGAGCTTATTAAAATACTCTGCGGATAAACAACGTAATTACATCTTTGCCATAACGTGAGCGCAATTCACTATAAAACACCTTCTGTGATGCATAAATCATTGAAATGAAGAGTTTATTTATTTGCTTTCACTTATTTACTTTATACTTATTTACTACATTTACTTATTTGGGATAATATTAAATATAATTTCACAAAGTAGTATTTATCTTATGATTTATTATATCTTATGACTTATCAAAGTATTTATCTTATGAAGGTACAATTTTTATGTTATGTAGTCTCAGTCTACAACAGACTGAACTACTAGGTATCAAATTCATTATAACAATTCCTTTTAAATAAGAAGAAAAAATAGTAAGTTAGGATTGGGATATGAAATGTATAAGCCATTAGATACACTGTTCAAACATCTTTATTACAAGCAAACAATCTATCATCTAGATATTTAGTATACATAGTATCAAAAATTCCGATATTTCTAATGTGTGTTTTTATTGTGGGGGACAGAATGTATTAATAATTAACAGTTTGCTTTTGAAACTGAGATCAGGAAAGGAGAAATTTTAAATACACTTTCTAGAAAAATTTTGTACAGAAGTTTGTCTACACAGTTCTGCTAAGTTTTGGCTCCTGCATCTTTTGTCCTTGTGAATCAAAGCAATAGTTGCAATGTGAAATATGTTGCTTCCTAAGCTGGATTGTGATCTACAAGGCAGCAAAGTACCTGGGTGTTATATAGTCAGCCAATTTGTTGTAGGAAAAAAACATTCAAGATGTATTTTATCTTCAAACAGCTCTATAGAAATCCACAACCAAATGCAAGATTTCCAAATCAGTGAAATTTCAAAGTAACTCCTTCCAATTCAGCCTCAGCCAGATCTTTATATAGTATTAGCAACATGTAGAGATAGCGATGGGACTAAGAGAGCTACAGAAATGTACAGAAATTTTCCATTTTGAAGAGTAATAATGCTGGGAACATTATATGTGAATAATAGCAAATAACTTTGAAGGCTATAGAAGTGTGTCTATAATTTTTTGGTGTCAAAACCAGCTCTAATAATGAAGCCAAAACTTCAAATGGCTCCTGTAACTTAAAAACAAAAACAAGGTGCATCGATCTGGGTGGCTCAGTTGGTTAAGCATCGGCCTTCAGCTCAGGTCATGACCTTGGGGTCCTGGGATCGAGTCCCACGTCGGGCCCCCTGCTCAATAGCAAGCCTGCTTCTCCCTCTCGTTCTGGGATCTGTCTTGCTCTTGTACTCTCTCAAAAAAAATAAATAGATACGATCTTTTTTTTTTTTGTAAAGGTTTTATTTATTTGACACAGAGAGAGAACACAAGTAGACAGAGAGGCAGGCAGAGGGAGAGGGAGAAACAGACTTCCTGCTGATCAGAGACTCAGATGTGGGGCCTAACCGCAGGACTATGGGACCATTACCTGAGCCAAAGGCAGCCACCCAACTGAATGAGTCACCCAGGTGCACCAGTAAATAAAATCTTAAAAAAAAGAAAAAAAGACAACTGAATCAGTTGGTCCTTTAGCCTTGATATAAACACACAATCTTTTGTTGGTTTATTCATTCACTCATTCATTAAGCATGTATTTATTGAGCACATATTACATCTTAGGGACTAGTGTTAGGCATTGACTTTGCAGTGTAGAATAAAACAAAAGGCATAATCTCTGTTCTTTTTTTTTTTTTTTTAAGATTTTATTTATTTGACAGAGAGAAACACAGCCAGAGAGGGTACACAATACACAAGCAAGGGGAGTGGAGAGAGGGAGAAGCAGGCTTCCCGCCAAGCAGGGAGCCCGATGTGGGACTCGATCCCAGGTCTCCGGGATCATGACCTGAGCCAAAGGCAGTCGCTTAGCCAACTGAGCCACCCAGGTGCCCCCATAATCTCTGTTCTTATTTGTGAAGCTTCATAATAATATGGAACAATAAAATTATATACTTAGAAGAAATAATGGTGATCATCCAACTCTTACTTGCATACTAGAAAACTAAATTTGAAGAAATGAAGTACCTTGACAAGTGCCATACCTGCGGTTAGTTGCTAGTATGGAGGTAAAACCCAATTTCCTGACTTTTTCTCTAGTAATATTGACCCTGCATTGGCTGATTATACTTAGTTGCTGCCACTGAAAAGTATTATACTCATTAAGATATAATGAATCTTCAGCAAAATTCTTCCCACATACTCAGGTAATGAAAACTGAGAATTACCTTTGGCTCTTTTCTCCCTTATTGCTTAGTTTTATCAACTGCTAAATAATATAAAACCATTTTTATTCCATTTATGTTTGCCAAATTCTCCCTCTACTCACTAACTTCAACTCTCATTAATAAATGACTCCTGGGGCGCCTGGGTGGCTCAGTCGTTAAGCATCTGCCTTCGGCTCAGGTAATGATCCCAGAGTCCTGGGATTGAGCCCCATATCAGGCTCCCTGCTCAGCAGGAAGCCTGCTTCTCCCGCTCTCACTCCCCCTGCTTGTGTTCCTTCTCTCGCTGTGTTACTCCCTATCAAATATATAAATAAAATCTTAAAAAAAAAAAAAGCATCTGTGCCATGGTGACAGGGCTAAATTTAAAAAAACAAACAAATAAATAAATAACTCCTGATTTGTTCCACCCCCTTTTTGTATGCACCCCCTTTACCCCCACCCAATTGTCTATTTTCATTCAAATCTGTGGGCAGATTCCCCTTCTGGCTCTGCCTCCAGTGGCTGCACATTGCTTCCCACACCGAATGCAGCATCCACAGCGGGTGATGAAATGATTCAAGATCTGGCAACTTTTTGTTGTTTTTGGTTTAGTTAGCCACTGTATAGTACATGATTAGTTTTGATTTAATATTCAGTAATTTATTAAGTATAACACCCCGTGCTCATCATAACATGTCTGGCACCATTTTTTTTCAGCCTTTGCTTCACAGTCTTGCTTCTCCAGGAGTTTCTCCATTCTGTCTTCGTTCATGTTTTCCTTTAGGTTTAGAAAACATGCATAACCTTTTCTACCTCTTGAAAGCTCATGAAATTACCACTTGCATGCCACTTTTGTGGACTTCCACCAGTAGATTAAATTGTTCTTACTTTGATCCCATACCAGTTGGGTTTGTACTTCCTTTAGGCATTCTTATTACCTAAAATCCAACAGTTTTGGTTGTTGTTTTTCCATATTTATCATATTTTTCTACTAGACTAATAACTCCTTGAGGACAGGCAGAGGGTGATATCTTATTTAAGTTCATAACTATAATGTTATGAACACTATATGCACATTGCCTCGTGTTCAGTAAATGTGTGTTGTCAAATTATATATATATAAAATTTGACATATATATGTTTGTGTGTGTGTGTGTGTGTGTGTGTGTGTGTGTGTGTATAATTTACTTTGGACCTAAATCCTTTCCTAAAAGATAAGGATGCTTTCCTATCTCCTTCTCTTCTGCCCTATTCTTTTTTTTCTCCTCCCTCCTTCCTTGTCCTTCTATCTCTCCTAGAAAAAAGTAGAAATTCTAATTCTGTATCTGTTTTATTATATAACAGATGTAAGATTCAGTGAAAAGATTCAAGGAGTTGTAACTTAATGGTGTTTCTTTTTTGCTATGTGAGTGATCCAAAAGTCTTAGGAATTTATTCAAATAAATAGGTGAAACAGGCAGAGAGTGGACTTTATCACAGGGATCCCAGCTATGATATGAAACGCAAATAAATGTGGTTAGTTTGAAAAGACTGGAAGGAGATGGTAGTGGCCTTCACATTAGGTCTCTTAGGGAGTTTAGAGCTTAGGCAGGGGCAGTCTGCAGGTGGGTACTGGAGGCAGTGTGGGGAGTTTCTTAGTGATAGGAAGCATTTTGAGTTGGGTGAAGTATTTAGCACACACTAAATAATCATACAAAATCTTACGCTAAGAAATCAATCTACCTGATATATTTGTCTCACACTGAGCTTTAAATGTGTCAAAAATAGATCATCTAAGTCTCAGATTTTGAGATTTTCATTATAATTTAGTTGTATTTGCTGATATTATTAACTAACCCTATTTATTTGCTGATATTATTAACTAACCCTATTTAGAACTAGAAATGCAAAAACTGATCTCTAGTTACTATAATCTGAAATGATTACTTTCATTGAGGGACTGATGAAATTCAGTCCAGAGCTCCTTGTCGATATTGAATCAAGACAGTATAATGGTTAAACCAAAAGAAGATTTGCTTGACTGATACCTAGGCAAAAACAAGTGGTTAAGATCTCTGATTTATATAGCCAACTGCCTATGTTCATACCCTGGGGCCTTTATTGACTAGATGTAGGGCCTTAAGCAGATAATATGCCTGTGTGTTCCTCAGTTTACCCACTGACTAAGTGAGAAAAATAAATGAGTTAATACGTCAAACGTCTAAAGCAGTTCCTGCTACTAGTATGCACTCAATAATACTTCTTAATGCTTTTATTTAAGTTCTAATTGTTATTGCTTTGGTAAAAATATGGACTTGGAAACTTCAAAAAATTTCAGAAAAAAATTTCAGAAAAGCAAATGTTAAATGCTACTTAGAATTTAACATGTTGCTGTAGACATCATCTTAATTAAATTGTTTCATGAGAAATGATATCAATTTACCTGAATATATTTCTTTCACATTTTGTCCAAATCACCCACTTTAGGAAACTATAAATTCATCATTAAAAAAATCATTGACGGGGGCAGGGGCACCTGGGTGACTCAGTCTGTTGAGCATCTAACTCTTGATTTTGGCTCAGGTCATGTTCTTGGGGGTCATGGCATTAAGCCCCACCTTGGACTCTGTTCCCAGTGGGGTATCTGCTTGAGATTCTCTTCCTCTCCTTCTCTCCCTCCCCTTGTTCATGCAGGCATGTGTTTTCTCTCTCTCTCCCAAACAAATAAATAAATCTTAAAAAAAAAAAAATCATTCGTTGGAATATCATGCATTGTCTTCTGAAAATGCGGAACTGGATTGTTCCTTGAGGAAATAAATTCAGGTGGACTCTTCCCTTGGCTCTTTCGTTCCTCTTCCACTTCTCATCGTATACATTCTGGAAGGCTCAGAACATAGGAAGCTGCACAGAGCTCTTTAGTATTTAAACAGAAAATAAAGGAAGAAATGAATGGGGAAGGGAGACAGGCAGAGGCAAAGGGAAGAAGGAAGGGATGGGGAAAGAAAGGAAGGGAGGGAAGAAGGAAGGAAAGATGGAAGGCAGGAAGGGAGGGAGGAAGGCAGTCTGGCAGGGGAGATAGTTGAGCAGAGACTTATTTCAGGAGTCAAAGTTGTAGTTCTTATTGTGGTATGAAGCATTTTGATGTGTGGTTTGAGGAACTCGCTGGGTGAACTTTATCTTTACAAAAGCAAAAATCCTGTTTGTATAAGCCAAGGAATCCCATTTCAGTCGTATTCCTTTTGGAACTTCAAAAGCTCTCAAGTTCTCCCTCCTTCAATCACAAACATCAGTTCAGTGAGGTTTTTCATCAGCACAGAAGACGTTAAAGGACATGTGACTCCAGTAGACAAAACAAGAAGATATACAGGCTCACTGGAAATGTCTAGATTTTGAAAAGTACCTGATGTGGAAAAAAATTGAAAGGGACATTGGAATGGAAAATTCCTTCGCTGGCTTCCTGTTCTCCTTCCTGCTAAGGTGGGATTAGTTACCAGCTGTCAAATGAAATATCACTTTTAATTCTTATTTTGGGGGGAAGGAAAGCATTAGGAAAAAAAAATATCTTGGAAGGGAATGAGGCAATAAGAACCTTCCTTTCTGTAGTTCATTCCTGAAGTTTGACAAGGGGGCAAGAGGGCACAAGGAGAGAAGGACAGGATTTTGCCTCTAGTAGGAAAAGTGAGTTAAAGTGAAGTTACAATGCAGGTAAATGGGTCTCCTGAAAATATTTCCTAATGAAGTCATTGGTGTGGTAAGGAAGTTGGTTAGGGGTTTAGAGCTTGAGGTATTCAGGTAATTACCTCAAATCTTCCCTCAGATAGACAAAGACAGAATCAATAAAAGCAAAATTGTCTCTAAAATGAGGGTGCCTTTGGAAATCCAGTCAGCCCCTTTTGATGCAATTCTCATTCGCTAGAAGTCATGCTTCTCTAAGGACAGTGATAGTTTCTCAACATATAAACTCTTCTGCACAGGGTTGGGATTTACCTAATGTTTGGGCACACCTTCAAATGTTGCCTCACACCTGCAGGATGTTTGACAGTTTATAAAGCTCTCTCCAGGCATGGTTTCAGTTAACGCCCACCCACTGGTATCAACCATATCCATAAATGTGGGTGGAACAGGGGCACTGGGAAGCCAGCATGCAGACTCCCAAGGATCAGCTTAGCTTCTATCTCCCGGATGTTGGGAATTCCAAGGTTAAGAATGCCTTCTGTTACGTTAAGACAAGAGGTCCTTGACCAAGGTTAAAAAACAAGAATCAAAACTGCTAATACAATTTGAATCTCAATTTTATCTTAAAACAATAGGGGGAAAGCATGCAAACCATTTTACCAAAAGACACTGAGGCTTGTGATTAATCTTTATTGCTTTCTTTGCACTTTTATTCATATCATCTACAATAAACATACAGAACTTTAATATCTGGGAGAATTTTTAAAGGTATTTTTCCCAGCCTCTCCCCCCGCCCCCCCGCCCCTAGGAAGGATCATGCAGCTTTTGACCTGTTTGTGTGATGCAGTATAGCAGGCTTTTCTGATACAGTCCCCTTCCTCATTTTTGTTTAAGTCATTTAATCATTAAATCATTAACAATACTGGACTGGATCGCTCTTTAGGAAAGCAAATTCAGATCACCTTTTCCCCCCTTCTCCCCTGCCTCTTATCATGTATATTATGGAGGGCTTGGAACACAGTTCATCAGACTCCTTCAAGTTAAATGAGACACAACAAAGAAAAATTTGAGAGCTGGATAATGAAAAGAAAACAAAAACCAAAAAACAAAATGTTCAGGCACCCTCTAGTAATTATGTGCTGGGTAGAGTCTCAGGACAGCAAGAGAGTCTTAGGTATCAGGACAGGTGGGAAATGGACAGGGAATGATAGAGAAGCTCATTAAGACCTTGACTAAAGAAAAGAGTCCAGGGGAGTTAAAAAAAGAAAAAAAAAGTAAGTGTTCTGACTCCTCCAAATATGGCATACTTGTTTAAGAAAAGTACTCATTGGGGCGCCTGAGTGGCTCAGTTGGTTGAGCGACTGCCTTCGGCTCAGGTCATGATCCCGGAGACCCGGGATCGAGCCCCACATCGGGCTCCCTGCTCTGCAGGAGGCCTGCTTCTCCCTCTCTTACTCCCTCTGCTTGTGTTCCCTCTCTAGCTGTGTTTCTCTCTGTCAAATAAATAAATAAAATCTGTAAAAAAAAAAAATTTAAAAAAAAAGTATTCATTGCTTATCATCTTACTGTGTCTTATCTATCTGCTAGATGCTTTGTGGACCCAAAGACAGATAAGACTTAGTCAATCCTTATTCAGTAGTACTTAAAATTCAGTAAATGAGGGGCTCCTGGGTGGCTCAGTCAGTTAAGCATCTGCTTTTGGCTTAGGTCATGATCCTAGGGTCCTGGGATAGAGCCCCCTGTCAGGCTCCCTACTCAGAGAGTAGCCTGTTTCTCCCTCTACCTCTGTCCTTTCTCCCTGTTCATGCTCAGGTGTTCTCTCTCAAATAAATAAACAAAAATCTTATAAAATAAAATAAAATAAAATAAAATAAAATAAAATAAATCCAGTAAATGAAATGAGATGTGCAACAAAAGACTGTAATATATAAATTGATCGAGGCAATGTCTTTAAAAATTCTGTTAACTTTCTTGGGATTTTTTAAAAAAGATGTTTATCTCTTTATAGCAGTTATAGGTTTACAGTAAAAGCGAGGGAAGGTAGAGATTTCCCATCTAGTCCCTGCCCCTACTCATGCATAGCTTCCTCCATTACCAACATCACTTACCAGAGTGGTGAATTTTTTTTTTTTTTATCAAGAAGGAATGTACATGAACACATCATAATCACCCATATCCACAGCTTAACTTAGGGTTCATTTTTGGTGTTGTATATTCTATGAGTTTGGATAAATGTGCAGTGACATGTATCCATCGTTATAAAACCATACAGAGTATTTTCACTACTCTAAAACTTCTCTGTGCTCTGCCTATTCATCTGGCCATGCTACCCTGCCCCCAAATCTTTACACTGTCTTGGTCATTTCACCTTTTTCAGAATGTCATATAGTTGGAATCATCCAGTATGCAGCCTTTTCAGACTGGCTTCTTCCACTTAGTAATATGCATTTAAGATTCCTCTGTGCTTTAACCACAAGTTTACTTATCCATTCACCAACTGAAGAACATCTTGGTTGGTTGTAAATTTTGGCAACTATGAATAGAGCTGTTCTAAATGCCAATGTGTAGGTCTTTGTGTGGGCAAAGTTTTTAACTCTTTTGGGTAAAGACCAAGGAGCATGATTGCTGGATTGTATGGTGGAGAGATAAGATTTTAGATTATAGAGTTGATTTGTGAGTTAACCATGTATTAATCATTAATCAGAAAGAAGGACATTGTCATTGGAGAATAGTGAATTTTATGAGTTAGTTCACATGGAGATTAGCAAACATTTTTCTGTAAAGGTCCAGATACTGAATATTTTCAACTTTGAGGGCCACATAGCCTCCCTTGAGGCTCTGAGGGCCAATGTACTCTACTACAGTAGAATGAAAGCTGCCATTGACAATATGCAAATGGATGAGTATGGCTTTATTCCAAGAGAACTTTACTTATGGTCCCTGAAGTTTGAATATCACATAATTTCCAAATGTCACAGAATCTTCTTTTTCTTTTAATTGTGTCCCCCACCATTTAAACACGGAAGAGCTATTTTTAGCTCACAGGGCTTATGAAAGCAGGAATCAGGGTGAACAAACAAAAATGATTTTCCGGTGACAGAGCTAGCATGATAATACCACACTTCTATGTACTAAGTAGCCCCTTCATATAACCTAACTCCTCTTTAGGCCTTTACTGAAATCACTGAACAGCCATCAAGTAAAAATTTTTGAAAAAGAGAATTATTTATCACAAAGTTTTTATAATTTATTACAAATTCTTTCATCATCCTGTTGCCTGACAATCTTAACACAAACTTGCCCTTCTATTTGCCTTGGTGTTTCTTTCTGTTTCGGGGAGGATTGCAGGTCACCAAAGTTGACCTTGAGTGAAGTTAATTTTCAGTTAAGGTGGATTTAGGAGGCATAGACATGCAATACAAAAGCCAACCCAGATATCATTTTCATCTGGCTTTAGAAAGTGTTTTTCTACTTACATGTGAGTATGGGTGTGTCTGATGTTCTGGGAATTTACTTCAAACAAAGGAATGAAGCCACGCTGTGATTTTCTGACTCAGTTGAAGTTGGGAAACCATCCAATTTCTCTATCTTGCCTTCTGTCCTGCTCTTCTCTGCAGTCTTTTTAAGGCTGTGTTTAGATGTCTCTTCTTCTCAGATCAACCCAAACACTCACCCAAACAAAGCTACCTTTCCTGAAATGGTCCTCACAGAGTGGAGGGTGCTACGTGTATGGTGGTGTTCGTGTCAAAGTTCTTTGAGATGGAATGCTAACAAAGGGAGCTCAGCTTTCAAACAAGGAAGAAATCAAGTAGAGTAGGTGATAAAATGCTCACTAAATGACCTAGTGAGACGTATTATGGATAAACCACAGCATAAGTTGCCTTGATTAGTTTGCACATGTCCTGTTTTCCTGGTATTCAGATGTCTTTGCAGAAGAGGCAAGTCTGTGTCCATCACCTTCCTAGTATTTACTGGTAATGGAAAAGATAGTTCCTTTAGAGGGTTCAGACTCTTCTGCCTAGTACTCTGTAGCAGGCTGAAAATCAGTGCTCCTATCAGAATGTCAAATCCTTAATGATAGCTAGCAGGTTGGGGATACTAATTATCTTCCTTATTATTATCATTCTTATTTTACACATGAGGCATCTGGGATGCAGACAACATGCATAGTTCCCCATATCACAAGCTTAGTAACAACACTAACATGAAAATCATTACCTTGCTTCCTCAAGTGTTCATGCTTTTAAAAATGGAAATAGAACCCCCAAATCCATAAAATGGCAACTATGATCAGAACCCAGAAATGACCCTCTAAATTCATAGGGCTTACCAAACTGGATGGGACCTTCTAGATTCCCCCACTACCAGTGTTCTTTGGAGTAAAAAAAAATATATATGAATTCCTTTTCTGCCCAATCTTCCTTTTGAGCTATTCTGGGTACAGCTCCCCCCGGTTCTGAAGAGCTTGGGATTGTTATTTCTTTAGTTTCTTGTGGCTACCTTTCACATTCTTCTGGACCTTTCTCTTGAATCTACCATTTTAAAGCCACCTCTTCACTTACTTGATTTTCTGACTTCTGGTCCACTAGCTTGACCACAGGACCACTCACCATTTCATTACTTCATTTCATTTCATTTCATTTCATTTTATTTCGTTTCATTTCATTTCATTTCATTTCATATTTCATTTCATTATTTCATTTCATTTATCTCTTACTACCTGTTGCTGGGGCACAATAACTATCAGACTGGATATCACGGACATTAACCACAGCCTGTGTTTTTTAATAATCATTTTTATCCTAAGCTCTGATCCTTGGGGAGGGAGGAGCCTCCAGCCTCAATCTCTGCCTTTTTTTTATCGGAGTTTATTCAGAATGCTAGACTAGTTCTTTGGAACTGTGCTGCACAGGGTAACTAATCTTTAGAGTCATGGTGAACAAAGAAATGAATGAATGGATGCTTAGCTATTTCTAGCTGTCCTGTCTCAGTTTTCATTGGCATTGGATCTCAGCCCTCACTTGCTAAGAGGTAGACAAAGCGTTCTGGTAAAAAGGATTTCTTTGCTTTGGGTAGGAGCTTTCCATAGGTCACCTCTCAACAGCCCTGTTTATCAATATTTGTTGAATATTTCTGGCCCAGGAAATCTTCCTCCTTTTTATCCTTGACCTGGTGAAAACTTAGTCAGGGTATGCATGAATGCCCTTCATGCTGTACCTCCTCCAGAGGGACAGGGGCAGTGAGGTAACCGCTGTCTCAGCTGACTGGCTATCACCTGCTTTATAAGATGCCAAGGGCTACCTATGTAGATTCTCAGGTGGAACTGTAGGAACAAATCTGTGTCAATGGTTAACTCAAGTTCTTGGTATCTGGAGTTTTTCTTTCCTTTATTATTAACCAAAGAACATTTTTACCATTGCTCAGCTGGGAGCAACCAGCTCATAGATCCTCTTCGGGGAGAGTGAGTAGAGGTAAGCATTGCTCAATTTTTGTTATTATACAAAGTCATTCAGCCTATGCTTTGTTCACACTGATTTCTGTTTAAAGGGCCACAATGTCAATGTCATTGCTGAGTTAAGGGCAATTGAGATATAATTTAATTTCCTATACAAATGCTTTAAGTAGAGTGTCATATTCCTTGAGTTCTTTTGAAACTTTGGTCAAAAGTATTCTCAAATTGGTCTTTATTGAGTTTATTAAACAGCTTTTACATGACACTAGATATGTAGATATCTAAAAGTGACTTTATCATATTCCATATTCAATACAAGGTGGAGTATTCTATAATTTCTTTTGAAAGCAAAGTATTATATTCTGTGTAATTGTATAGACATTCACAGATATATAGCTTCCAGCATTGATGTGTGTTTTTACACATCCCCTCAAAAAACCTCAAGAAAAATAGGTTAACTTTCTCTGGGAATTGTAAATAATGATACGAGAAGAAATAAAAATATGCACATTTATAGACTTATTTTATTTTATTTATTAAGATATTATTTATTTATTTGACAGAGAAACACAATGAGAGAGGGAACACAAGCAGTGGGAGTGAGAGAGGGAGAAGCAGTCTTCCTGCTGAGCAGGGAGCCTGATGTGGGGCTTGATTCTGGGACTTCGGGGTCATGACCTGAGCCGCAGGCTGACGCTTAATGACTGAGCCACCCAGACGCCCCTAGACTTATTTTAAAATCCTCTTTTTTTTTCAGTTTGCTGTGTGACGTCTTTTTTTTTTTCAAGTAAGCTCTATGCCCCTTGAATTCATGATCCTGAGATCAAGAGGAGCGTGTTCTGCTGACTGAACCAGCCAGGTCCCTAGTTCTAGCCTTATTCTATCATAAATTAGAAGTAGAGAATTTCGTTCTGTTGTGTTCATTTTAAATTCTCTATAGCTTTTTTCCCCTCTTATGCATTAAAATCTTAGAAATTTTGTCCTTGGGTATTTATTGAGACAAATGTGGACATGTTGATCTTTGCCCTCTGGAAACTAGGAATTCTCTATCATATCTAATTGAATTGTTTCTGTTGGCAGTGGGTACAGGTGGTAAACAAGAACTTTTCTACAAACTAGGTGGATTTTTATCAGATGCATTAAGCTCTTAGATGATCATACAAACTGAAAGATCCTTAGGAAAATAGTCCTGAGGAGTACTTCTGCTGAGTATTAATATTATATTTAGGCAAGAGTTAGAGCCTTAGGAAGAAAGACTAGATTAATGTATCTTTGCCACCTTACTTTGGAAACTGTAGGCCAACCACTCTATGTCAGAGCTTAACCAGTAAAGTGACATGAAGAACCTAAACTACAGTTCTGTGGTAGAATACCATTTAAGGAGTTCTTGAAGTTAAAAAGACATTTAAAAGAGAACAGAGTTCATGTCCATTTAAATTAGCAGAAGGAGAGAGAAAGAGACAAAGACAGAGACAAAGACAAAGAGAGAGGAGGACAATACAGTGAGGAACTAGAGGTAACTGCTAGATATAACTCCTGCTTATGATTATTTTTAGAACATGAGAATTGTGGTAAATTCAAGACATTAGTCTCATTCAAAACAAGACCATAACCACATTTGACATTGGAAAAAAAGACTTCAGTAGCATGCTACTTGAAATCAATTTCCTAAATAAGTACAATTTGACTTCTAAGAGAACAAGAGTTTTCAAGGATATTAGAAAACTATGTTTCTTCCATTTTATCCATTTTTGATATATATAAGTGGTGAGTCCAAGTGAAGGCTTGGATAAGAGTTAGTTGAAAATTAAGAATGGGCAAAAAGTGTGGTCTTAAGGAAGATGATAGACATAGAAAGGCTATTTAGAGCAAATATTTGGTACCAAAGCAATGCATGTATTTAGGTAAATCTTTTTTTTCAAATTTATAAAACCCATCATCTGAAAAAACTACCCAGCTTTTGCCCCATATGAATTTATCCTTGAGTATCCTATGTCACCTCCCTGTTCTAGGAACAGTGGCCCCAAACCTAACTTTAGGAATAAAATGTACATACATCCCATTACCACACAATACCCTACATTTTCTAATCTGATGAATATTTAGAGCTAATAAGCTTGATACAAAGGGCAAAGAGGAAATACCTCCAAAGGTTTCTCTTGTGTCCTCCTTGAGTGTGGATGTGCCTGAGAACATGTAGATCACCAGTACCCTCTTCCTATGAACCTGTGAGTGATGTTTTGTCCATGGATAGTATTAACATACTTGGGAGCCTATCGTCATAGCTCTGTCACTCAACATGACTGAAGCCTTAGCCATCAAGAATCTACCTTGATTCTTCTTACTAAGAGAAGGCTGGCACTGCTCTTCTTTTCTAGGCATACACAATTACTTACATCACAATAGTAAAAGCAAATCTTCCAGAATGGAGGAAATTCCATTTGCTTTTGCCACTAATAGGTTTTTTTTTTTGATAATGGGAAAGAAATAAGTTAATTTTCTTAGGAGGACAATGACCTACATTTTGTTTGTGGAAAAGCAAACTCCAGAATTCTCTCTCTCTCTCTCTTTTTCTTTTCTTTTTAAAATTTGTTTTGTTTTTGTTTTGTTTTGTTTTCTTTATCATCATAGTCTCAGCTCTTTAACCCGTTAGACACTGACATAGAGATAATGGATCATCATGTCATTTTCCTGATTTAACTGGTGCTGCATTTAGCAAGAGACATTTTTCTCCAATTTATTCATTGATTCTCTCAGCAAATATTTATTAAATGACAAAAAGTCCTAATGTCTATGGGTTGCATGGGAGATTGTTTAATGGGTGAAACCACTTTCTCTGAGAATTTAAGACTAGTGAAGGAGGAAAACCAGATGATTTTCCAGTGTATAATACAGCATATATTCAACAAATATTTATTGACTGACTACTCTGTGCCAGGCCTGATTATCCATACATTGATGAAAAGGATATATGAATGAGAAAAAAAAGACAAATTCTTGCTTTTATGAATCTTGCATTTTAGAGTGGATGTTGGGGGAATCTATCAAGAAGTAAAGTTAAAAGCATGTTAGTGGTCATAGCAGTATAGAGGGAACTACAATGGAGGAAGGAATTACTGACAGTGGGGGCTGGAGGAGTGAGACTATTGTATTCATTATCTATGGCTGTGTAACAAATTTCCCCAAAACTGTGTCTGAGAACAACAATCATTTGTCATCTCCAGTTTTCTGGGTTAGGAATCCAGGATATCTGGGTCCTCTGGATCACATGCTGCAGTCAAAATATTCCCTGGGACTAACCATCTCAGGCCTTGCATGGGGGAGGATTCTCTTCCAAACTCAATCACATGGTACTTGGCAGGACTGGTTCTTTTGGGGCAGTTGGATGGGTGGGGGGCAGCTCAGTTCTCCACTAGTTGTTGGCAAGAGTCCTTCCTCAGTTCCTTGCCATGTGGTCCTCTCCATAAAATATCTCAAAACATGGCAGCTGGTTTCCATTAGAGCAAGCAGCAAATAAACAAGACAGAGAAAGAGTCTTTTTCAACCTAATCTTGAAAGTGATGTCCCCTCAGTTTGGCCAAATTCGATTCATTAGAAGTGAGTCACTTATTCCAGCCAACACTCAAGGGGAGGGGATTTCATAAGAACACCAACACCAAGACACAGGAACTTTAGGGATCCATATTTAAAGCTGTCTATTGCAGCTCTACATTTTTAAATAGGATTGCCACAGTGAGCTTCACTAAGTAGGTGATATTTGATCAAAGACCTAGAGGAGGTGAGGGAGTGAGCAATATGAATACCTTGGAGAAGCATGTTCAGGTAAATGGAATTGCTAAGGCAAGGCTCTGAGTGTTCCTGGAAGGTTTGAGAGATGGCAAGGGGAATCAGTGTGGCTGAAGCGAAGTTGTAAGGGGAGGGCAGTTGTAGATGAAGTCATGTGGATGTGCCAGGATTTTCTTCCAGAATGGAGAGGATTCTGCAAGCTAAATGTGTCAGAGATGGTTTGTTGAGAACTTATAAAAGACCACAGGGAGGTACCAATTTGAATAGGTAGAAAGTCAGTGAGGAAGAGCAAGGTAGATAGTAGGTAGGTGATATGGGTAAAGAAAATACAGAAGTGGGGATGAGGGTATATGAAGATATAACTCCTCTAGTTTGACTAGAATAAGAAAGAGGTATCTTAATATCAAGACTGTGCTGAAGTCAATGACCTGCTCACTAAATGAGACTGTAAGGGGCACACAAATCTCATTACCATAGAAACCAGGCCTTCTTTGGCCCATGCCAGCTGTTACCAATAGACAGGGGGCTACAAAGCAAAACTAGTTTTCTTGGTCAATATACAGTATTAGAAGGCTTTCTAGAAGGCTTCTCCAAATGCCTCCCTGCTGAGTTGGATGCACTCTTCTCTCAGCTTTTAGCAAATAATGACCAGTAGGTCATCCATCAGTCTTCAAATGGTCCCTTTGTTGGAAACCATGAGAATAAGAGCTCTAAACAAATAGTCCTTCTGAGATGCATTTTATCTAAGCCTTTTCAGTCTTCTGTATCAAAGATACTACAGATTGGATAGCTCAAACAACAATAGCATCACATTATAGATTAAGACTCAATGTATGAATTTTGGGAGAACACAAACATTTAGTCCATAGCATCTCCTACCATTGAAATAAACTGAGATAGTTTGTTTTTACCTGAGGTTGGTAGGCCCAAGAGCTAGCTTTGAGAGGGGGGTGGAGGGAGGAATGGCTTATCTACACTCTGAAATGCATTACATTAAAGGATTCCTATGTAGAGACACACTTGCATCCTTCTTTCTCAGCCAGCCAGCCTCCACAGACTTGGAGAAGAAATCTCATTATCATCCTTTAAACTCTACATGCCCTGAACTTTGTGGTTTAAAATGTAAGAGGTGGATAACTTAATTTTTTTATAACTGTTCTTGCATGGAAAAGATGGGATCAACTATTTCCCTCGAGGATTTTCTACTCCGAAACCAAGAACTCAGATGCAAAATGTACATCACTTTTAAAGAGCCTTTCACTATTAAATACAACTTTTTCCAGTTACCTTGGCCTCACATTCGCTTTCTCTCAAAAATAGACCTGAAACTGTCCACAGATGCAAAGGAAATTGGGGAAAAGCCAATCTGAGTAAGAAACAGCCCCAGAGTAGATTTACTTGACAATTCCAAATAAAGATGATTTTCACCTTAAACGTGGTCCTGAAATATCATCTCAATTCTTTATTCTACTTACATGAGTATAGTTTAAAAGACTTCAGATGGTTACAGGACTTCAGATTATATTCCATATGATTCGTTCTTTTGATTTCAAAGTGAAAACATTCAGCTATTTCTTTTTATTTTTTAAAAGAAAAAAGTATTTTTGAGGAAACATGACCAAAAGCATTTTTTATTACGGTGAATTTTATTTTTTCATTATATCCTATTTTAAATTAGAACCATGTTCCCATGCAATCAATAATACGTTATTCAATCTGGATACCTAGATAACAAAAAATGGTCCCTGCCCTCAGTCTGGCACAAAAAGACAGGTCCGTACATAATTAAGGGCAATTCAATGGTCTAGGACCATGATAAAATTAGATAGGATTAGCACACCAAACCATTGAACTGTTTTCAGGAAAGCAATAGGAGGATAGCTTTCTTTGGGGTATGTGGATGTTGTTCAGTGTGTGCTTTTAGAATTCAGAATGTTTAAATACCGAAATATCATGGGTTATTTTTAAGATTAATTTATTTGAGAGAGAGCGAGCAAGCATACACTCAAATGTGTGAGGGGGGAGTACAGGGTCAGAGGGAAAGAATCTTCAAGCAGAGCCCAACCTGGGGTTTGATCCCATGGAGATCATGACCTGAGCCAAAACCAAGAGTCAGATGTTTAACCAACTGAGCCACCCAGGTGCTCCGAGATACTGTTTTTATTATGAACTGTTTTATAAGATTTTCTGATGCCTTACATTTGCCATCTTCTTTGCCTTCATTTGGTAACTGTATTAACCAGGGTTCTCCAAAGAACCAGAATCAATAGTATATATAGAGAAGGAGAGACAGAAAATGATTTATTCTAAAGAATTGGTCAAAAAAAAAAAAAAGAATCAGTCAATCATTCATATGATTGTTAGGGAAGGCAAGTCTGAAATCTGTAGGTTAGGCAGCAGGTTGCGAATTAAGGTAAGAGTCGATATTGTAGTCTTTTAAAAAAATAATTTATTTTTTCAGTGTTCCAAGATTCATTGTTTATGTACCACACCCAGTGCTCCATGTAATATGAGCCCTCCTTAATATCCATCACTAGGCTCCCCCATTCTCCCCACGCCCTCCCCTCAAAAACCCTCAGTTTGTTTCTTTCTTTTTTTTTTTTTTAAATTTACTCATTTTTAGAAAGAGACACCATGAATACAAGTGGGGGAAGGGGCAGAAGGAGAGGGAGAGAGAGAATCCTCAAGCAGACTCCCTGTTGACTGCAGAGTCCAACTGGATCCCAGGACCCTGAGATCATGACCCAAGCTGAAATCAAGAGTCAGATGCTTAACCGACCACCCTAATATTGTAGTCTTGAGTCCAAAATTTGCTGCTTAGACCAGCAATCAGGAAACTTAGGCAGAGTTTCTTATGTTGCAATCTTGAGGTGGAATTGTTTCTCCTTTGGGAAACTTCAATTTTGCTCTTAATACTTTCAACTGCTTGGATGTGGGCCACACGCATTTTGGAGGATCATTTGCTTTGCTGAAAGTGGACACATTGTAAGTGTTAATCACATGTAACAAATATCTTCACAAAAACATCCAGAATGATGATTGGCCAAACAACTGGACATCGTAGCTTAGTCACGTCACATTATACATAAAATTAACCAGCACAGTGACATAGGACATTTTCAACCTGATAGTACTTTGTCATACAGATATTCTAAGTTCGAAGTCTCAGTTTCTATGAAAGAACTTAAGAACCATTCTTTATTAGTTATTACAGTTCTTTTTTTTAAAGATTTTATTTATTTATTTGACAGAAACACAGCTAGAGAGGGAACACAAGCAGGGGGAGTGAGAGAGGGAGAAGCAGGCTTCCCGCCGAGCAGGGAGCCCGATGCGGGACTCGATCCCGGGTCTCCGGGATCATGACCTGAGCAGAAGGCAGTCGTTTAACCAACTGAGCCACCCAGGCGCCCCAGTCATTACAGTTTTAATTCCACAAAAGAGTTAAGACTAAAAATGTGATCATTCGGGTAGAGAAGTAGCCATTAATCCAATACAGCATTTCCAGCACTACAGCTCTTCATCATGCAATGTGCCAGAGAGAAAGTAATTTCTCTAAATTGAGACAAAGAACGGGTTACTTTATTTATTTATTTATTTATTTATTTATTTATTATTATTTTTTTTTTAAGAACGGGTTACTTTAAACGACATCCATGGTGCGTCCTTCTAACGGCATTGTCTCCTCTTCCATTAACCTCACATTCCACACCATATTTTTCAGCTGTTATATATCCGCTCCTATGTTTGACTGCAGTTTATTTTTCATGTGTAGGAGTCAAGCTTCCAAATGACTCTGTTAATGGTAGTGACGATGTGCCAGGAAGTAGGAGAAACCAGAAGATAAACATGGTGTACATTTCAGGAGCATTAATTTAACTCCAGAATTCGGACTGAGAAGAAGAAGAATTAAATAATTTAACTGATAACAGTTTAAAGAATTATTTTTGTAGTTCAGGTGTTTTGAGGTATATATCTGGAATTCAAAATGAACACAGGTTTTAAAGAAAAAAATCCTAAGACCAGGATATTTTGAGCTTCAGTCCAATCCTTTGTGTATAATCTCAGATCCCCCAGGATTTGGGGTAGGGATAAGGGTAACATACTCATTTCTCTTGTTGTTGTTGTTTTTTTTTTTTCTTCAGTTTTTCCATTTAATGGAAAATTTTAAGAAGTACTATTAAAGGATAATTTTTGTGAGACCAAATTCTTGGGTTAGGTTACTTCTTGATTAGTTAGTTGGCTCTGCCCCAGAAAAATATCTACTCACCCACAAACTTGGCCAGTCTTTTCACGACTATGTACTCTTCAAATCTCATGTGAGACTTTTCCAAACAATGGGTAATTCAGGACATTCTGTCTCTACTTTGGGAAAATAATCCAAAAGTAACCTCACAAAACAAGGCACCCAGCGTAAAGGCTGGACCACAAAAATTCTGCAGTAGATCTCTGATTCTGGGCTCCCCTAGACAGCAGCCAGCACACGGAGTCTGCTGTTCATGAGCATAATAGCTCTTGCCAACTCGCACTTACCTGAAAGACACACTCAGCCATCTTTGATGAGCTATTGGATTATTAACTGAGCTTCTGGTATTCTGGTAATGTACTACTGAGTTCTACTTATAAATGGCAGAGTAAAATCCTTCTCTGAACTTGTAACTAAAATTGAGAAGTTGCCAGAACATTAAAAACTATGAGCCATACACCAGGATCCTCACAGCAAGAAGCCTGTTCCTGTTGTGTGTTAGGCTTGCCTTTTATTTGGGTCAGAATTGAGCCAGCTTGTGGGTGGTTAGACAACACTCGACAAAGTGGTGTGACTAATTTGAGCAAAGTGACACGTATGTAAATTTAGGCTTTGTGGGAATAAAAAGCAGTTCCATTTCCTTATGACTGAAGTTTTACTTGGTTGTATCTGATAACAATATTGCACCGTTGATAAGATTGCCCCAATTGCATCAGGAGTTGAAAAGCTAAAGAAACATTGGGAGAAATAAAACTAGGGAGAGCAAAGTCAGAAACCAGCAGACCTGGAGGAAACCCAAAAGAAGCAAAATGTACTGTGCTTTACACTCACGCAAGTTAAGCATGGCGGAAACCATGACAATGTTTCCATGCATTATGTGGCTATAGGCAGATTATTGTGTGTGTTTCTCCCACATGACCGCACCAAATCATTCCTGTTCTTTGCCAGTGTAAACAGTGGACAGCACTTCTCTGTTCAGCATGGGATTTGGTTATGATCTGCTGTAGCAGCTTATGAAATAGGAGCATGGGAGTACAGACTGAACAGAACTAGGAGGTGAGTAGAAGTCCATCATTGTGTCCTGTAGACAAGAGATGTTTAGAGTCACCATGCTTCTTTTTGTGTGGAAAGTAAGGGACTATACTAATTATACACAAGTGAATGCCTTGGTGATCACTGTACCATTAGTACGGTATTGTGGACATGGGTTTTGTAGGCATCACAATCAAAGCATTGGGTAATCTCTTGCCATTCAATGGACAGAACATTGTCATCTTTTGCAGTTTGGTTTCTTGACTTGAACAAATGGCACCTCCGTTCTTCCAACTCAGTGAGCATGGTGCCCAACTGCACTGGGCACTAGATATATGAAGATAAATCTATCAGTTACTTGCCATGAGAAAGTCAAAACCTAATAAAAGAAGACACAGGTAGAAAAACCAGCTGTGCCTGGGAAACTGAGGGAAGTTGAAAGAAAGAAGAAATGTCTTCCTGATTTATAAAGTACCTTACATGTTTGGAAGAATGTGAGAAGTTCCAAGTGGTTGACACATAGAGTTTTCAGTGTGTCAGATGCATGTGAAGTGAAGGAAGACAACAGATGAGAACCAGTGAAGATGAGTTGGAAGCCACCAGGATGAAATGGAGCGCATGTCCATCTCTCACAATTCTTGAGCCTCCAATTAGATGATGAGGGTAGCCAGTAACAGAATCTGGTACCTGCCGTCATGTCCCCAAGAGATATAGAAGTTGAAACACGAGAGCTACACAAACTGTGGGGTGACCTGCTGTCCCATGGCAGTCGCACAAGGCAGCAAATCAGTGACAACCTCTGTGAATGACCAAAGAGCCTCACACCTTATGCCAACCTTCTGACATAAAAAGAATATGGCTGTTGGTTCCCTATCATCTTACAAACCTCATGTAAAATATCTCCCAGGGGGTCCAGGCCAACCTGTAACTATGAAGGAAATGGAATTCTGAAACAATTCTGAACAATCTAAATCTACCACCCTCAACACGTGCCACTCAGAATGAAAAACAAATGACTGAGACATAGTTTCTACCTCCAAAGAGCCATCCCTGTGGTGGAAGAGAGTCTTAATTGACTCTGGTCTATGTTGTCATAGAACTGCTTTCTTTCCTATTTATAAGCAAGAAGTCAGATTAATGCACAAAAGTGAGCTTTGGAAGTGTTAAGCTCTTAATGGCTTTTCAGAGTCTCACTTTGGCTGTGTGATTACTTACACACTTAAAAGTGAACACTGAGAATAAATTCATTCTAGATATTTTAGTAAGTTTAGATCCTCTCATCTTTGTCTTACTTCATTTCAGTAGTGTGGTGGTGCTGAATGGATAGCAACGAAGCTTCTACATTAACCCAAATCCTTTCATTCATGAAATTATACCTGTTCATTTAAGCCACCAACCATTACCCCACAGAGACAGCATTTGTCCTGACTCAGCATAACTTATCTTTCTTTTAAACTGATAAAATGGGACACATTAAACCAATGGCTGGGTTCCTTGACCGTGAATTTTAATAAAGCATGGAAGCTTAGAAATAGCCTCAAAATGTTGTGCCAAATCTGTCCTGCAAAAACTCCTTTTTCATCAACACCATCTTGCATAGATTGTCCCGGCTATCTCTTTATTAGACTGTGTTTGACTCACCCTTTCAACTTAGCCCTCTGTTTCGTTTTCTCTCCCTTCAAAGCTGTCTCATTAGGCAGACTTTGAGTCTTTCAGAGTCTTCACATTTTCTTTGTATCTCAAGGATAGTGTCATGATGATGAGGTGACCTCATTGTGTCCACAACCCAAACATTCTGTTACCGAAATAGATGATATTTTTGTTCCATCTTCTGTGAATGATAGGAGACCACATGGTAAGACTTCTGAGATGTTTCCCCTACCACTAACAAAAGAACGTGTGTCGCTTGACTGTAGAAATAATATTTTCAATTTACTGATTGATTTTTGTTTAAAAACAACATGCTGTGCCCCAAGGTAAGTGCTTCACAGATACTAATCCTTCCATCCCCATGATGAATTTCATTTTTACAGATGAAGAAGCAGGCACAATGAGGCCACACACGATGTTTTGAAGATCGAACAGCTTGTAAAGGGTGCTGATGATTTTGGACCAGACAGTCTTTGTCCCTAGTATCTGTACCCTCTAAAGAAACTCAGTTTTCCATAAATTTATAGCTGCGTGATTAGTAAGAATGCTAAATGATATTAGCACATAAGGTGGATGACACATCAAACATTCAAGAAACCTTTGTACACAACACAAAAGGAAAACATGAGAAATGCTCATGCATTGAAATGATAAAATGGAATCAAACCCTACCAAGGGGACCCTGCTCTCTACTCTTGATTATTGATTTATTTGAAGTATTCTAGTTTACATGCTAGGCATGAAATTATTTTTTCTCAGTTCAGGCATTTAAAAAATAAAAAGCCAATCAGAGACAGAAAAGAAGATATCTGCACTCTATTTAAGGGGCAGAACCCTAGCCTCAGCAATGCAAGGATTTGTCATTTTCATCAAAATGAATAAAAACAAATAAAACTTTAATACTATAAATCAATAAGAATTTCACTCCATTGAGCAAGGATAACATACCGTCTAAGGACAGCAGTATTTCATCGATGGGGGAAAATGCAATCATTCTTTATGATCCTAATGACATGTGAAAGTCTATTGGCTTTAATACCAAATATTGAACTAAGATCAAATAAGCCATTTGTTTGAGGGAAAAGACGGAGATAAAAGCAGAGCCGAGAGGGTCTTGAGAGATTTCTCAGTTTAGAGCAAAAGTCCCTCTTTAATTAATCTAATAAAAAACAGTCCTTTTTCTTTGTGTTAGTAAATATTAATTTTGCTAGAAATTACTGCCCTTGATATGCAAATATTTACAGTGAGAATTTTCATGGAGTAGGAAAAAGCAGTCCTAGTTTTTACTCTTGCATTAATACTCAGTGAATATTAACAGTGATTAAGTCATTTACTGGGAACAAATCCCGTGTTTCATGGGTTTGCCCATGTATTACAAATGAAGTCAAATGCTTATTTTCAGAAAAAGCATCAGACAAAAGCCAACCATGAACATAATAAAATCTTATTTTTTTAAATAAAATATTTTCAATATTTATGAAACAAAGAAAACTATACTTCCTAAGAAAGCTGCTAACATAAATTTGTACTCTTCAAAAATAATTACATTGATACTAAGAATCAAATAACATTGTATAACTACTGGGCATTTACTCCAAAGATACAGATGTAGTGAAAAGAAGGGCCATATGTACCCCAATGTTCATTGCAGCAATGGCCACAATCGCCAAACTGTGGAAAGAGCCAAGGTGCCCATCAACAGAAGAATGGATAAAGAAGATGTGGTACATATATACAATGGAATACTATGCCTCCATCAGAAAGGATGAATATCCAACTTTTGTAGCAACATGGACTGGATTGGAAGAGATTATGCTGAGTGAAATAAGCCAAGTAGAGAAAGTCAAGTGTCACATGGTTTCACTTACTTGCGGTGCATAAGGGGTAATACAGAGGACAGTAGGAGAAGGAAAGTAAACGGGAAGTAGGGTAATTCAGGGAGAGAAACGAAACAAGAGAGACTTTGGACACAGAAACAAACTGAGGGACTTGAGGGAAGGGGGTGGAGGGATGGGAGTGCCTGGTGGTGGGTACTGAGGGCACCTATTTCATGGAGCGCTGGGTGTGGGGAATGGGCAATGAAACTTGGAACACTGAAAAAATTAAAATAAAAAAATCAAATACATGATTATTAATTATTGATTATGGAATATTAATTCATCAATAATCTGATTATTAATCATTTTTCAGTATTCATCATAAGACCATTCCTTAAAGAAATATGATGTTTCATTTTTAAGTTGAAAAGAATATTAAAAAAATTTGACAATTGCTCTACCCTTAAAACTGTTAGTGCATTCATCCTCAAGATCACTGAGCTCCTGAAGCTTCCAATAAACTTTTTTGTTGTGTTTGGCATTTCCTTTTACGTAGTCTCAGCTTTTAAACTAAAGACCAGGTCATTCACGGGCATGTTTTTGTTTTTCTTGTTTGGTTCACCTTTATTCCTTTTTTTTTTTTTTTTTTTTTTTTTTTTTTTTTTTTTTTTTTTTTTTTTTTTTTTTTTTTGATTCCTAATGAATACAATAAAACAGCACTGTGGTCATACTCCAAAGCTTAGAAAATGCTTTGATAGCAATGATCACATTTTGTCTTCAGAACACCTTTGCAAGAGTATTGGGAATACTACAGAATTCTTCATACAGTGGTGGAGATAGTACGGATCAGGCAAGTTAAGGGATGGGCCAGTACATGGCTGGCAGGGGACCTCAGCCTCTGGGGTTTGCCACAGATCCATTTCTCCTTCATGTACTCATGCTTTCTTGCCTCTTCCATCTCTGCACTGGAGAAATCTTAGGAGGATAACATCTGTTTGCATTTCTGTATCAGACACACCTGGATTTTAATCTTAACCCAGCCACATCGGACCCGTAGTGGTTCTCCAAGGGTGGTCCAGGACTAGCAGCATCAGAATTGCCTAGGAACTTATGCAAAATGCACATTCTCAGGCTCTACCTTAGACCTCCAAATAAGTAGGTCTGGGGCCAGAGTCCAGCATCTCTCTTCCCCATCATCCCTCCAAAAAATTCTGATCAATATGGAAGTTTGAAAACCAGCGGTCTAGACCAAGGCATATCACCACTACAGAAGTTCTGTCTTCTCTTCCAGTTGGGTCAATCGTAGTTCTTATAAATGTCACACAGCACATGGTAGACACTTGAGAAGTGTTGACATTTCCAGGGAACAGAATTTTATTGTTAAGAGTTAATTCCAACTCATTCCATACATGTGGGAACAGAAGTGAAGTGATCACCCTTTAAAATGCAGCATTTTCTCTAAACCTGGAGGAGAAAACTATTTCTACCTTGTGGGTAAACTGGATGGTATACCTTGGCTCTGTCTGAAGTAGCTAGTAGCTGCCAATGAAAAGAAATCAAAGGAAGCCAAGCGACTTTTAGTGAAAAATCAGGGAGGGGCAGGGCCTGTCTTTGTCACTATCATTTTATTTGTTGTTTGTTTATGTGATTCTGGCGGTTGTTCATGATAGCTTTGCCCAATGGCCAAATGCTGTTCCTTGGCTTGAAGTATTTAAAATTTATATGTCTGGGGGCACCTGGGTCGCTCAGTCAATTAAGTGTCTGACTCTTAACTTCAGCTCAAGTCATGATCTCAGGTTGTGAGATTGAGCCCCACCCTCTGCACTGTGTGGGGAGTCTCCTTGGGGTTCTCTCTCTTCCCTCTGCCCCTCCCACAATTCAGCTCATGCTCCCTGGCTCTGAAAAAAATATATATATATATATATTTCTTTATATTTAAATATATATTAAATATATATAAATATATGTAAATATATATAAATATATATGGCTCAATATATAAATATATATTTAATATATATTTAAATATAAATTTATAAATATAAATATATAAATAAATTTAAATATATATTTAAATATAAATATAAATATAAATATATAAATAAATTTAAATATATATTAAATTTATATAAATATATGTAAATATATAAATATGTAAAATATATATGGCCCAATACATAAATATATATTTAATATATATTTCAATATAAATATATATAAATATATATAAAATATAATATATAAATATATATTTATATTTAAATATATATTAAATATATAAATATATGTAAATATATAAATATATATAAATATATATGGCTCAATATATAAATATATATTTAATATATATTTTTAATTATAAAAATATATAATATATATATTTATATACAAATATATATAAATGGTATATATTTATATATAAATGGTATAAATATATATAAATGGTATATATAAAAACATGTATATATGGCTCAAAAATTTAAAAACCCTCAGTTTAAAAAAATTTATAAATTTAATTTAATTTTGAAACCCAATGAAAAAATTTTTCAGCCTGTGTTCATCCAAATATATGAAAGTTGGTCTTAGGTAGCCATACGGAACATGTAGGTATGGACAGGCAAATTAAGTCAATTTCTCTTTGATTCCCCTGTCTGTCCTCTTCCTGGGCCTTTGAAAGTAGAGAACACTTGTTAAATACCTCCCATGTCCTGGTACTATGTTGTATGCTTGAGGCTTCGGGGGGGAGCCAGGTAGGAGGTGTGGTATTGTGGTATTCAAGCCACATCAACTGGCCACCCAAGTTCTTTGTTTTAGATGGAATTAAGAGCCTCACACAATTTGTACATGGGTCTTAACTACTAGGAAGGGGGCAGTAGTGACCTGCTTTCAGCTTAAGTTCCTGAAGTTTGAAGAGAAACAACCACCCAAAGCCATGGTTTTTGTCGCTTATTTTTTTCCATAGCTCCCAAAGGTGGGATTCCTAACTTGGGGAGGGATGAGGCGAGGCAGTGAGAAAAACAAAAAAAACCCCAAACCTGAAAAGCCCTCTGTTCCTAAAGTGCAAAGCTACAGGGTTTCCATCACTATAGTAGTCTATAATGAGAGGACAAGCTGATGAAGCAGCTCACCTCACTGGGAAGAAGGGGAAATATTTAGCCATAAACTAGACTTACAAGTGCAGGTAACATCGTTTCAGACGGTTTTCCTTATCTCTGTTTACCAACGCTGTGTGTCGATAAAAAGATTAAAAGCTAGTTACTCCAGTATTTACAGAGAACACAGGGCTCTGACTAACTCTGCTCAGAATCTCTACTTCACCCTGAGCCCCCCTGCAAGCATTTCTTATCCTCGGGGTAACTGCTCCCATCATGGGGGGCCCTGCCCCACGGCACTGGTACTTGTGTAAGGACATCTAGAATGGTGGCCACTTCTGTTCGGCCTCAGCTATCCCCTTGCCCTGCAAAAAAAAGCTCTTCAGTCATTTGCTCAGCATTATGTTCTTAGGCTCCCCCTTGGATTTAATCACTTACTTCCCTGCCCAAGTATTTGTGCTGGTAAAATGGGGGCCACACAATCCAGGCAGAATCTGCTGTCTCTGCTCCTGTCTGAAGAGTCAGCCCTGGAAAGGCTGATCTCAGTGATTCTGTAGTTGAATGGAATCATTGTTCTGGGGTTTTTGTGTTTCCCTTGAAAGAAAATTCTGAGACTTGAGAGCTCTAAGATAAGGGGGAAAGTCTACCTAAAAACACTGTGTGCCTTCTCACCAACCTTTTGTTGGTAGAGAACAGATCATCTTTGTTACGCTTTGGCTAGATGAAAACACAGACATTATATGGGCAATTGAGGTTAATGAAAACACTTGGAATGTCATTTTCCCTGGTCCTATCCTTTTCTGGGCTGAATTATGGACCTAATTTAGGTACACAGTCCTACTTATAGATTGAATTAAATTCATTGGGAGCATTTAGCATATTCACAATGTTAAAGTCACTTAAAAGTCTATGACTGTCATTTTGAATTATCCGACTCTATAATCTCTCTCCAGTAAGCTGTGGTTCATCTGCTTAGGTAATCAAGAATATGCATTGTATAATTTTGCAAAGTTGATCCAATGCAACACCTGAATAATGGGAAGGTGGTCCATTGCTAATAGACTTCATTGCCAGAAATGTGACCAAAATCTTGTTCAGAAATATTTTTTTCTTTCTAGGGAAAGACAAAGGGTGCAGGAGCAGGTGGGGAGAGGGGCAGAAGAAGGGGAAGAGAGACTATCAGTCAGACTCCCTGCTGAGCGCAAAGCCTGACCCCGAGTTCAGGACTTGAGACAAAATCAAGAGTCCCGCACTTAACCACTGAGCCACCCAGGTGTCCTCAGAAAGGTTCTTTAAGAGATAATGGCTACTGGGGTGCCTGGGTGGCTCAGTTGGTTGAGCGACTGCCTTCGGCTCAGGTCATGATCCCGGAGACCCAGGATCGAGCCCCGCATCGGGCTCCCTGCTCGGCGGGAAGCCTGCTTCTCCCTCTCTCACTCCCCCTGCCTGTGTTCCCTCTCTGGCTGTGTTTCTCTCTGTCAAATAAATAAAATCTTAAAAAAAAAAAAAAAAAAAAAGGAGATAATGGCTACTAAAAAAAGAAAGAAAGAAAAAAAAAAGGATTCAAAGTCCTAACTCAAGCAGATAAAACCTTTGGTATTTGGGCTGGACATAGTATTTTGGTGTTCTCTGGTACCACTTCTCTTTTATTTGTTTGTTTGTTTGTTTGTTTGTTTGTTTGTTTATAAAAGATTTTATTTATTTATTTGACAGAGAGAAACACAGCCAGAGAGGGAACACAAGCAGGGAGAGTAAGAGAGGGAGAAGCAGGCTTCCCGCTGAGCAGGGAGCCTGATATGGGGCTCGAACGTGGGACTCCAAGATCATGACCTGAGCCGAAGGCAGATGCTTAGCCAACTGAGCCACCCAGGCACCCACCACTTCTCTTTTATGAATCCAAGTTTCTCGCTCTATAAAAATGCTGTGTTCTTTGCTCCCATATGGAAAATGTAAGTCTTCTTCTATATGACTCTAACTTATTCCAGCATTCTCTCAAAGTTCTAGCCAAATCTACCTTTTGCATGATACCTTACACATGAATTTGAATTAAACCAACTAGGATCCTGCCCTTCTTTGACTGTTTCCTAGTCTATTCACTTGACCTTCATCCATGATCCTTTCCCACACACCTGACTGTTAACCAATTAAAAACTGAAATAAAAGTACAATTCAATGGCTAAAATTAATGAGTCAGGAAAGGGCAGATATTGGCAAGGATGCCAAGAAAAGGGAACCCTCCTACACTCTGGTGGGAATGAAAGCTGGTGCAGCCACTCTGGAAAACAGTATGGAGGTTCCTCAAAAAATTGAAAATACAGCTACCCTATGACCCAGCAATCACACTACTTGGTGTTTCCCCTAAAGATACAAATGCAGTGATCTGAAGGGGCATGTGCACCTGTATGTTTATAGCCCTGGTGTCCACAATAGCCAAACCACGGAAAGAACGTAGATGTCCATCGACAGATGAATGGATAAAGAGGATGTGGTATACACACACACACACACACACACACACACATACACACAGGAATACTATGCAGCCACCAACACCCCCCCTCCAAATCTTGCCATTTGCAGTGATGTGGATAGAACTAGAGGATATTGTGCTAAATGAAATAAGTGAATCAGAGAAAGACAATTATCATATGAGCTCTCTGATATGAGGAATTTGAGAGTCAGGGCAGGAGTTTGGGGGGGTAGTGAGGGAATACATGAAACAAGATGGGATAGGGGAGGGAGACAAACCATAAGAGACTCTTAATTTCAGGAAATAAACTGAGTGATAGGGTGGAGGGGAAGGGATAGGGTGCCTGGGTGATGGACATTGGGGAGGGTATGTGCTATGGTGAGTGCTGTGAACTGTGTAAGACTGACGATTCACAGACCTGTACCCCTGAAGCAAATAATACATTATATGTTAATTTTAAAAAGATATAAATAAATGGAGTAAATCTCCAAAATAATGCAATTCAAGTGGTCATTTTCTGTTTCTTATATCTTGTCTTCTAAATAGCTTACAAACTTCTTGTGACTGGTATTATTCCTTAGAAATCATAAATTTGCAAACAACCTGTTATCTGCTTTGAATAGAGGAAGGAGGAGAAGGCCTAACAAAGAACAATTACTTATTTGAGGCAAAGAATTAAAAAGTTAGGCTTAGAAGTGATATTTGCTCCTTGATAGGATATACTATAAACAAGTTATATGAAGTTAGTACGATCATCCTGATCTATTCCATCAAGAGGCACTTCTCTCTTATTTTGCTCTCTCATTTAATATTTACATTTAACTCAAGACTTCTGGGTGCACAGACCTGTACTGTGAATTGTGTTAATGGTCTGGGTGAGTGGTTCATCTGAGGTGGGGGGAGGGGTGCTCTCTTGTACTGTTTAAGCAGAGCCTCACTCAGAGGCCAGGAAAACACGCTTTCTACAATACCAAAAAGAGCTAAAATTTGGTCTGTATCCTATATAACAGAAGGCTAAACTGTCTATTTAAAAGCACACTTGGGTGAAAGAGAGCAGGTTACTCATATTTTGGATTTAGTTTGTATTGGTCTATGAGTCTCAGTTTCCATATTGAGATCAATATCACTTAAATAATGTCTTCCAAAAATGTGCTTGCTCCCTTCAGCCTATATATTCAAAATGATGGGATAAACTATATAAGCAGACTCACCCCCCCCACACCACCCCAGGAAATAGCCAGTGATCTGTGGGTGTCAAGTAAAGTCAAAAAGCAACTTTTTAAGATTGCCATCTCCTCTTGGGAAAGTAGTATGTCACAACCAGAAAGTAAGCTCAGTATCTAAACAAACTCAGATCCTGACTTCTGTGGGGCAGCTGGTTTTATAGTTGGGAATAATTGAATTATATAATAGTCCATCGATGCAAAGGTAGTAGAAGGTCCCTCAGAGACAAAGGAGCAGATGGGAGAAAATTCTAGAAGGTGAAAAATAACCTTTCAAATGCAAGTATGGGTGTTGAATTCGTTTCCTCAGGCTGCTATAACTCGGTGGTTTAACACAAAATGGATTCTCTCTCAGTTTGGGGAGCCAAACTCTGAAATTGAGGTTACTCTCCCGCCACAGCCTTTAGGAGAGGATCCTGTTTTCCCTCTTCATCTTCTGGTAGCCTGAGGTTCCTTGCTTGTGGCAACAGCACTCCAACCTCCACCTCTATCTTCACATGTTATTCTTCTCTCTGGGTGGACGTTCCTTCTTCTCAGAAGGACACCAGTCATATTCGACAAGGCCCTACACTCATGACCTCCTTTTATCTTAATCACATCTGCGAAGACCCTATTTCCAAGTCATGCCCCCAGAAGTGAGGACTTCAAAATGTGTTTCTGGAAGGACACAATACAATGCGTAACAGACAATGATGGCAGAAAAATGAGACTCCCTGCTTTCCTCAGAGACACGCTGAAATGAAGGAGGACCTTCCTTTTGGTTTTCTTACCATTATTTCTGTTATTGTGCCCTTTGTTTATGTCAGCCATTATAGAATGGTCAGAGAATATCAGATGGAGGCATCTAAGTCTTTCACCTTTCCAAGAGGCACGGCCCGACTGTTCTTTGTAACTTGTTACAACAATCAGAATTTGATTTTTGTGCCAATAAGCAGGCAACTTTAATGGTGGTGACGAGCAAAATGGAAGAAGGTTGTTTCACAGAGAGGAAAGGAAAGGCCAAATGAAAACGGAAAATAAAAGGAACAATTCACTGTGGATTGAGGAAAGTGAAAGACATGAAGTATTCTCAAAAATAGTTACCCCATAAACACGGAGAAAATACGGATTTGGGTATTGACGCAAGAACTCATGACTCAGATTTTCTTCTATCACTTCTCTTGCGCCCCAGACGGCCGTGTGTTCTGAAGCTTCCTCTATATTTTCCAGATTTCCCAGCCTAAAGAGAAATAACAATACTAACATTTGCATTTACTTAAGGCTTTGGAAAAATCAAAGTGAAAATAAAAGTAACCGTCAAGTTCTGTCTGCCTGGAATGACTGACTCAGCTCTTTTGGCCCAGCCTGACTTTTGGTCTTTATTTTCAGGGCAGCAATCGTAATATTTTCAAACAGTGGAGGGTGGGAGAGTGAGAATATCAAATAAATCGTTCTGTGAGAGAAAGCATCAAAGAGCTGTAAAGAGTGTTGATTGGTGAGTGTTGGCATCTGTGACTTTGGGAGAGTTGGAGAAATCCAAAGAACTTGCATTGCTAATAATTAGCAAAAGTGTGTATTGCATACACAGACACCATCTAGACTGAAAGAATGGGCTGGCAAAATAGCCAGGTCGCCACACCCATCCAGTACACTTTAGTAGCCAACGATTTAGTAGCCCCAGAAATAGAGCCAGAAGGAAAGGCGGGGGAGGATGATAAAATACGTGTACCTTCCTTTTTGTGGCTAAAACAAATTTGATTTGATAGATTTAATAAGGCTGAAATTTATTATACACGGTCTCCCCCCAACCACCAAGATTTAAAATAATTTGGACTGTTAAAATAGAGTCACACTTTAAAGTCAACACAAAGTGGGTAAAATGCCATGTGTCTAAGAACAGGATGCATCCAATGTGTGAGAGTTTTCCAATCCTGAGAGATGGTAGGAGCTGTGGTTCTCAGGATCCTATACTGCAAGGCCACACAAATTCTCCACAGAAAAACCATCACCACTGGGCATTTGTTACAATAGTTTTCATTAAGATTGGGGAGATTTATTTATAGTTAAATCAATCCAGCATTAATATTTAGCTCATAGATCATTAGATTTCTAAGAAAGCCAAGCGGTCCTAAAAAAAAATGATCAAATGCAGGGTTTTTTTTTGAATCCTATAATGAAGGAGTTTGAATATTTTATTTTAGAAGAGGTTAAATCACAAATGATTCAATTTACAAGTACTGGTCTGGAGGCTATATTTTCAAGAGGCTATCTTTTTGTTAAAGTAGCTGTCCCGTCTTTCAGTTACCACCAAATTGGAGTGCTTGTTTTGGGAGCTGGATGGGCAATGGCCAAGACTATGGATGATAATACAACTCTGACCCATAGCCTTTATAACAAATAGCCAAGTGACAAAGCACAATCTTTACAGCAGTGAGCCCGAAATGGTCTAGACTTGGTTGCTGACTTCCAACATCTCCATTCCCCACCCCCGCTTCTAACTTAGAACCAAACCAAAGAAAACAAAACATGCTTCCCAAACGAATCACAGACAATGGCTTGCTTCTAGGTAACCTGATTCTAGCTCCGCATGTCAGTAGCCTCTGATCATATCATTAGCTTTCCCATTTTCACTGTAAAGCTTCCCTGATCTTTTGCCTCCCTTTGAGCCTGCCAAGTACAAGTAATGATGGCTGACTTCCTTGCTATAGCAGACTCTGAATGGTACCCCCTGCTTGATTCTCACTGGGTAGTCTTTGTTTATTTCTACAATATTTATTATAATTTCTATGTAGAAACTTTTAAATGGCAAGATGAGCTATACCCAAGTTTAGAAAATTATTTAGGGTCACTAATCTGAACACCAGAAAAATTATTAGAATCGGTTCATACTTGGGTCAAGATTCCTTCAGCCTAGCTCAGATCTGTGACGATTTGGCATTTGTGTTATTCAGTTTTACTTCTAGGTCATTACAGCAAATGTCTCACTGCTTGTGAGTCTCTTGCATAAAGTCTGGTTCGTGTGGTTCTTTTCTCTGTGGCACGGCTCAGGTGTAATGGGCACTTCTCTTGGTAGGTTCAAATTGCCCTTCTGTCTTTGAGAAGGTCCATTTTGCCTTGATTAGCTGAAAAGTATGTGGTCTTTGATATTATAAGATTTCAATTCTGATCCTGCTAATAAATTTCATTCATCATGTGACTTTCAGGAGAGTCCTTTAACATACTAAAGTCTCAGTTTACTTATTTAAACATTGCTAATGATTTTAGCACCCTCTCTATGGACTGCATAAGAATTAAAGCAGAAGGGGGCACCTGGGTGGCTCAGTGGGTTAAAGCCTCTGCCTTCAGCTCAGGTCATGATCTCAGGGTCCTGGGATCAAGCGCCACATCGGGCTCTCTGCTCAGCAGGGAGCCTGCTTCCTCCTCTCTCTCTGCCTGCCTCTCTGCCTACTTGTGATCTCTCTCTCTGTCAAATAAATAAATACTAATTTTAGAAAAATCTTTAAAAAAAAGAATTAAAGCACAATTTCTATAAAACAGTTATCAAAATCCCAATATGTAAAAATGTATTAATAACTAATAACCATTATTATTCTATCAAAATAGATGTTCATAGTTCCAATGAACAATCTTCTTTATATCTTATGTGACAACATAGAACATTTCTTTTTTTAAGAGTTATTTATTTATTTTAGAGAGAAAGCATGATGTGCCTGGGTGGCTCAGAGGGTAAAGCCTCTGCCTTCAGCTCAGGTCATGATCTCAAGGTCCTGGGATCAAGTCCCACATCTGGCTCTCTGCTCAGCAGGGAACCTCCTTTCCTCTCTCTTTCTCTGCCTGCCTCTCTGCCTAATTGTGATCTCTCTCTATATAAAATAAATAATAAAATCTTTGAAGAAAAGAGAGAGAGAAAGAGAGAGCGCACAAGTACGAGGTGGAGGAGTGGCAGAGGGAAAGGGAGACAAGCAGACTCCCCTCAGAGTAGGAAGCCTGATGCAGGGCTCAATCTCAGGACCCTGAGGTCATGACCTGAGCTGAAATCAAGAGTTGGATGCTTAATTGACTGAGCCACCCAGGTGCCCCAACATGGAGTATTTCAAGCAAAGATTTCGAAATTGTAGGCAATTTGCTCATTTTTCCAATTGTATTATGTATCAGATAAGCACTGTTACAAGATAAAGTATGCACTGCCTCATATGGAGAATGAAGGCAGTCGTCTTCCTAATTCAGGGGATGTACGCCTGTTGCATTGAAAACCAAGCCTCTCAGGGGCGCCTGGGTGGCTCAGTTGGTTGAGCGACTGCCTTCAGCTCAGGTCATGATCCCAGAGACCGGGGATCGAGCCCCACATCGGGCTCCCTGCTCGGCAGGAGGTCTGCTTCTCCCTCTCTCACTCCCCCTGCTTGTGTTCCCTCTCTCGCCGTGTTTCTCTCTGTCAAATAAATAAATAAAATATAAAAAAAAAAAAGAAAAAAAAAAGAAAAAAAAAAAAAAAAGAAAAACCAAGCCTCTGAGAGCTAGGGCTTGAGGCATTTGGGGATGTTTTGACCTTTGCCTTCTCATTGGCCTCTACTGGTTGAGTGGTTTACATCTAGCAAGTTGGTTAAGATTTTTGGTTATCAACTTTGTTTATTTGAGTGTAGACAAAACTACATTTAATATCTGTGAACTCCAGAGGTGCAGTTTGCTAAAGCAGGTAGCGTGTCTTCTCTTCTCTTCTACATCCTATTACAAAGAAAACACCTAGCACCTAAAATGTTCATTTTACAGACATGATGTGTGAGCATTTAATTTCTGAATCAAACAAAGGAAAAATTCCTGCATACACACACATAAAATTTATGTGCATTTTTCTTAATATGATCACAGAATCAGAGTTAGCCATTTAATCCCAAACAAGATATGACCTCACTGGGCTTTGGTCCTTGACTGAATTTCGGGGTTCCTCACAAGGACAGCATGGATGGTGTTGCCTCAGTGCTCCTATCTCCTTGCTGGTGTCTGGGATTTGTTTGGGATGGAGCAAATGTTTTCAGAGCAAATACTTGTGGAAATTTCACTGTTTTTGTCACAAAAGCCATTTAGTAGTCAATCTGGAAGTAAAGACTGAGTTACCTTGTTAAAATTCTTCAATCATGAAGTATTTGTTATGTATATTGAGTTTCATTAGAAATTAGAGGAACAGGGGTGCCTGTGTGGCTCAGTTGGTTGGGTGACTGCCTTCGGCTCAGGTCATGATCCTGGAGACCTGAGATCAAGCTCCTCATCAGGCTTCCTGCTCTGCGGGAGGCCTGCTTCTCCCTCTCTCGGTCCCTCTGCTTGTGTTCCCTCTCTGGCTGTGTTTCTCTCTGTCAAATAAATAAATAAAATCTTAAAAAAAAAAAGAAAGAAAGAAATTAGAGGAACAGGGGGCACCTGGGTGGCTCACTGGTTAAGCATCTGCCTTCAGCTCAGGTCATGGTCCCGGAGTCCTGGGATCCAGCCCTGCATTGGGCTCCCTGCTCAGGAGGAAGCCTGCTTCTCCCTCTCTCACTCCCCCTGCTTGTGTTCCCTCTCTCGGTGTGTCTGTCGCTGTCAAATAAATAAATAAAATCTTTAAAAAAAAATAAAAAGGAAATTAGAGGAACGGGTCATTCGAGGGAAGCGGGATGACCTTTTGGGAACACCTGGGACACTTTTTCACAACACATGTAATGCTTGTAGATCCTTAATTAGATGCCACTAAGAAAGGAACCCTTGGTTTAGGCATATATCACATAGTTTTCAACTTTCCTACAGTGGCCTTTTCAAATGTTTTCTGTTCTCCATAAATCTCTAAGGCTGTCTCCTAGCCTCACTATCTCTTTATTTGACAGGGAATAAAATCATAAACCTGTTGTGACCCAACCTCTAGGCTTGATACCAGCTGCTTGCATTCTTTCCTTGGACTCATCCCTGACTGTTCCCTATCCCTACAGGATGCAGCTCTTCCTTTCCCTCTACCCTCCCTCCCCACTGGATTTCTGATTATTGTAGACTCAGACTCTCAAGGATCTTTCCCATCTGTTCCCTTTGTTTTATTCCCCTGGGTTACACAGTATCTTTCTTGCTGTCTTCCGTATCAGATGTCTGGCCAATCCATTCCCACCACCTCTAGAATATATTCTTTGAAATGCTAATCAGATTGGCTTACTCCCTTGATTAAATCCCTTTAATTCTTCCTTAGAATAAGGGACATTCTTTAACCCAACTTACCAGGTACTGCTCACCATCCCAGCTCCCTCTTTCTCATACTTCTCGCCATCCTAGATCCCATGATTGAGTCAAATAAGCATTTTTATTTTTCCTAAGGCTTACTCAGGGCTAACACAGTTTGTCTCAACCAGTTGCATTCAGTAGGAATAGAGTAAGGGTGTAAATTACACCCTTGGGGAAATGTGACTCACGGGTAACTACCCGCAGAGTGGATTCACTGAAGAACAAAAACAAACATATCCATGGCTTTTAAGAAAGTAGGAGCCTATCCAAGAGTGAAAAAAGGCTAAACAAGAAAACAAATTTTTTCATTGTGGAGGTGTTTTTTGTTTTTTTTTTTTTTAGAGGCAGGGGAGGGGCGAAGGGAGAGAGAGAATGTTAAGCAGGCTCTAGGCCTGGCACAGAGTCCAGCACAGGGCTTCATCTCACAACCCTGAGATCATGACCTGAGCCGAAATCAAGAGGTCAGATGCTTAACCAACTGAGCTTCCCAGGCGCTCCTCATTTTGGAATGAATATTTATAGTTGAACCTTTATAGTTTATAAGTTGAATATTTATAGTTTCCTTAATGTGCAATAAGGACTTGATGTACGCTTGATGAATTATATGGAAACATTTAAAACTTTAAATCATGTTTTGCAGCATCCCTCTTAACAAGCCAGTAGGTTTTTTTAAAACCCTGTTTCTTTTCCATTCCATCAAAAACAACACCACACACACACACACACACACAGACACACACACACACACACACACACACACACACACAACTTAGTGGTACATATAATTAAGCTTAGTGGTATATAATAATTGCTTAGTGGTGTATATAATTTAATGAGAATGTACCCCCATATATCAATTTTGCAACTGATTTTATTTTCAGGACTTTATTTCCAGTAAAGATACCAAATTTTCCTTTTTGACCCAAATATTAGAATTTAGAGGGTTTCTCTGTAACATGGTATACTTCCCCCATTCATAGACACTTTGATGTGGAATTTTGTTGGAATTGGACCTTTGAAGTAGAGTTTCAAGTGGAATCTGGATTGATTCTGGGCTGGTCCAACAACACCTCAGTAATTAAGAATTAAAAATATATCACATGTTGAAAGAGACCTTTGGAAGAGAACAACAGAACACTGAGCAAATATGAATCAAACTTATCTTACAGCTCTCTACGTGAGCAGCTCCCACCAGCCCAGGAGAACCAGCAACCTCTAATCAACCTGACCTTGACATATCACTCTTGTCACTTGAAATCAGCCATGGTTAGAACATTTATGCTGCAGAAGTTGGCAAACTCTACCAGGCAGTCCTTTGTTTTCATCAGAGAGTCCTATTAAATTTGCCAGCACATCGTTGCCTATAAATAAGTTAACTAAATACCTCAGCAGTCCTGCTTGACACCTGCTGTTTTAGTGACTCGTCATTTTATCACTTGTCCCTACATGTTACGCTTTCAGAAGTGACAAATTAAATACGTACCATGCAGACCAGGAATAGTTGGAGGCTTTGGAGATTTTTCACTGGAAAAAGCGAAGACTAGGTTAGAAAGAAGCAACTAGAAGATTCTTATCTGAGCTTGTCTGAAGAACTTGATGTTGGAAGTAGTACAAGACTTGTTTTTCAGAGGCATAGCACGAGGACAGGAAAGCCTTGTGAAAGCTAAGGGAAGACATTTTATCTGAATTTCAGGAAGGACTTCCTCATCGGTAGTGTTGACTCATCATAAAACAGGATCAGAACACATGCGGGCTCAGTGAGCTCCTTGTCAATGACATGCTCAGAGACACAGGACCGACTCTAAGGGATGTGGTAGAAAGACTCAAGAAATGATCTCTTGCTGTGTTAATGCCCTCTTGAGGATTCATATTTTGAGTTGAATCCTCCTCTGACAGCACTTGACTCAGACATTTTGGCAATTCTCAAGGGAGTCTTTGCTTGATGACGTGTGTTTTGTAATTGGTACAACCACCAGCTAGGAAAATAATTCCTTCGAATTTCAAAAAACAAACAAACAAACAAAAACCCCAAAACAAAAAGCTTATTAAGCCTCATGTTCAGTTGGAAAATTAAATAATTATCACTAATTTGAGGGGAAATCCAATCTCACCAGCTTACTCAGATTTATTTCTGATTCCAAAATTCTACGAAACTCTACTTTAGTACAGTTTTGCCAAGGAGAATAAAATAAGTCAATGAGTTTCAAATAATTTTAGATTCAGAAATAGTGGGAGAGACTGTCCTAAGTGGTGGGGAGGACCGCACTGGTGAGTAGCAGGGACTTCCAGCACTTTCTCTGTACCCTTTGGTAGCCAGGGTTAGAATAACAGGAAGCCCTCAGATCAGCAAAAATGGCACCTGTGAAGGTTGTTTGGGTCTTTCTGAAGGCGTGGTTTCAGCAGGGGCTGAGACTGCAGGAAACAACTAAAATTGTCCACCGGGTTCGGAAAACCAGGTGAAAGAAAAACAATTCTGTCCCATGCCTATTCTGTTGTATGTATTACACCGTACCACATGAAAGTCAGGCTATTCTTTCCCTATCTCAGTTGATGACTTTCCTGAATTAGTCAGTCAGGTAGATCATCACATGGATTATCATAGGAATCGTTTGTAGGGGTTTTCTCCTAGACAAATGTCTTTCATTTACACACCTCTAAGCTTACCTCAAATGATTCTGTCCATCCTTCAGCCACACAGATTCCTCCAGTGCTTTCCATATTCTGTTTAACTTCTTGCCAACAAGAAACCTGTACTCTGATCCACCAACCTACATGAATCTCTCTTCAGTTTCCCAATTGGACTGTTATGTAACAGCACAGAGATGGCAAACATGATTGCCTGATATTTTTAAAGTGCCTCACAAATATTCATTCATTTACACCTGCTGAGAGCTACATGAAAAATACTATTATTTTCTTTTGTAGGTAAGAGCATTGAGGCATAGAGTACCTAATAAAGTAGCTAGAGATAGCTTCTAATCAACAGTGTTATAAATCTCAGCTCCTAGTATGTTACTTCCTATTGTAAAGATAAGAAATTGAACCAATCTTAATATGATTCTCTGAAAACCAATGTTATCCCTCATCCTTCCATGGAAATGTGTTTTATCCCTACCCGTTCTCCTGAAGTCTACCTTCGTCGTATGAACATACATATGCACAAGTTTTGCGATGTTAAAAGTTGAAGTTAAAAATACTGCATCCTTTTATACACATTTTACAAATGTATCTTCTCCTTAAGGAATTCATATTTATTATATTTTGTGAAAGAAATTACATTACCATGTTTTTGAGTCCATTATTCTACTATGGATTCCATTAGTTAAGAGCAAAACTTAACTACTCAGTTCTTTGAGTCTAGGACAGTGATTCCCAACCTGGAGGTGATTTTTCTCCCCAAGGGACATCTGATAATGGACACATTTTTGACTGTCACTCCAGGATCTGGAATCATATTGACATCTAGTGCACAAAGTTTAAGGATGTTGCTAAACACCTGATAGGCATGGAACATCCTCCCAAAAGAATTATCTGGCTCAAATGTCAAGACTGAGAAACCCAGGTCTAGGGTATTCTGCACAATTAAAATGATTCTGTTGAGGACTTTTTATGCACCTCCTCAGTAGTACTATAAAAACTATATAAAAACTAGATGCATATAAAATGAAATCTATCATTATCAATATCAGATTAAGTAGACTTAATTTATATGTCTTATATTTTATTCTCTCTTCTCAGAAGGCTGAATGGTTTGTAAAGGACACAGATTCATAATTTAGTCTTAAAGCAAATGTGGTTCTTACAGAAAATGATTATAATAGCAATGAATTCCATTCATTTTTTTAAAAGTTTTTATTTAAATTCCAGTTAGTTAACATACAGTCTAATATTACCCTCAGGTGGACAATATAGTGATTCTACACATGCATAGAACACCTGGTGCTCATCTCACCAAGTGCCCTCCTTCATCTCCATCATCTGTTTCCCCCATGGCCCCATCCACCTCCCCTCTGGTAACAATCAGTCTATTCTCATATTTAAGAGTCTGTTTCTTGGTTTGCCTTTCTGTCTTCTTTTATCCCCTTTGTTCATTTTTTTTGTTTGTTTCTTAAATTCCACATATGAGTGAAATCATATGGTATTTCTCTTGCTCTAACTTATTTTGCTTAGCATTATACTCTCTGGCTCCATCCACGTCATTGCAAATGGCAAAACTTCCTTCTTTTATGGCTGAGTAATATTCCATAGTGTATGTATATCACATCTTCTTAGAAGAATGTCTTAATTAAAGATTTTATTTATTTATTTATTTATTTATTTATTTGACAGAGAGAGAGAGAGAGAGAGCACAAGGAGGGGGAGTGGCAGGCAGAGGGAGAAGCAGGCTTCCCATTGAGCAGGGAGCCCAATGCAGGACTCAATCCCAGGACCTTGGGATCATGCCTGAGCCAAAAGCAGATGATTAATCGACTGAGCCACCCAGGCGCCCCTGTTTAAATTTTTTTAAGAAAGAAGTATTAAACATAACCTATATATGAAGTAATGTTCTAGGTGAACGAACAGTTGAGGAGGAAGCTATGATTCAGTTGTAGGTCAATGTTACAATTATTTTAATTACTGTTTATTGAAAGGTTATTAATGTTAGTTTTATATTTCCTATATTTATATCATTTTACACAATTACAAAAACAGTTTTATTTAAGATGAAATTAAGTGAAGTATTTTACATCATGTAGGAGAGATATAGGAGGGAAAAATATTGAAAGAAAACAGTTGATTGTTCACTTTTTACCCAGTTAGATGAAACTGGTGTTTAGTAATACATCATGCACAGAGCAGACCTAGTTGTTGATCCAATAATAGTATTCCATTCTCTCCCTATGATTTTGTAATGAAACCATGAGATCAAACAGGACACCTTCTTCAAGTCTCCCCCAAATACTTATTTGTAATGGAAACAACACCCAAGACTAATTGTAGTCCTGATTTATTAAAAATCAGTAAGTTGGCAACATCTTAGGTGACAAATTGTAACATGTCCCATATTAAAATAAAAGAAAGCAAAAATTATTTCTTTGAGAAATAAAGCCTTGCTTCTCCCTATATCACTTCCCATCCATCAAGCATTTTTCTACTCCATTTGACAGCAGAGCTTCCTACAAATGGGATACATATTGTCTCCACTCTTTCCCACCCTGTTCCCACCTGTTCCTGGTCTCATAAAGCATCTGAGTCCAGGACGCTATTGAGACACGTTTCATCAGTCACCAGTGACATCACATTGCCCTAACCAATGGTCAACTCTTCAATCTCATGCTGACTCATTTTAATCTGTGACACAGAAAACTCCCTTTTTCTTATCAGACCTCCTCCACTTCATACCACATCTGGAGGTTTTCTTTGGACTTCAAACAGTTCACCTTCTTGGTCTCCTTTGCAGCCTATTCCTCATTTTCCCAACCTCAGCTTGCATTTCCCCAGAGTTTGATCACTGGCATTCCTTTCCTTTCTAATGATTCTCATGACCTCTCTGGTCTCACCCATGTTCATGGTTTTATGAATGAATACATACTATATATGTATCAATAACTTCTACTTCTGGACCACTCCTCTCCCCTCAATATATTGTCTACCTGACATTTTCATTGGGTTATCAAAGAGGATATCTAGTTACCACAAGAATACCTCAACTTCAAAATTTCTTCTCTCACAGTTTCATTATCTCAGTAAATGGCTCTGGTATTTATTTAATTTCTTATAATTACCCACATTTTTATGATTAGCTCATTCAAAATTTTAAGACTTCTCAATAGGTAAAAATGGGCATCGAGTAAGAAATTCACTCCCTCCCTGATCCTAGACTAAGAAGCAAGCAAACAACCCAGAAAATAAAACCGGTTTCTCAGAAAAAGATTAAAGCTTTATCTTTGGAACCACTACTGAGGCTGTCAGTGGTCATCTAGGGGCACACATTTTGCTGGAACCCAAATGAAATGATGTTGGGCAAGATGCTGTTTGCCTTAGGTATAGGATTACATAGACAGGGTGTGTGTTTGCATAGAAAAATCTTTACGGCGACAATAGAGCACCTACACCTAAGCAGAACACTCTTTGGAGAAACTGTATGGGTTCCGGGGTGTTCGTAAGAGAAAATCCAGCCTTCTGGAGCAGTAGGAAGTTTAGGGGCCATTTGTGGCCATTTTGCGATTTGGGGAGATCCTTATTGTCGAATAAGCTCACCAAGGTCTGATCACAAGACAAAGATGTAGATGGGCAGGGAGGAAGGCTATTTCTTCTCCATTCTTGTTTTCTGTAAGCCATCATTGGCAAGACTGTCTACTACGTGTAGGCATGGGAACCAGTTAAAGAAAGTGTTGATTCACTAGAGTGAAGCTGAAACTCACTGGCCTTTGTGTGTGGTGAATGTGTCCGGAAAAGCAAAGAAGGACGAGATTCTCCTGTGGGGTTTCTCATCTCCATGGCGGTAGGTGCTGACAGCCTCACAGAGAGCAGGAAGGAGCAAAGAGAAAGGAGCCTGAGATGTGTAGTTGCAGTACTCTGAGGAGATGGAAAGGACACTGGGTTTTGATCTGAACATCATTATCTGTAACTAAGGTAAGACCATTTAGTGGGTTACAGAGGGATCTAAGCCTCAACAAATCGCTTGCCTGATCTGGAGCTCCTTCTTGCTTGCATGTGTGCTTGCTAATAGGCACCTGGAGGGTGCTTCCTTCAGCTCTTTAACGCCGCACCGTCTATGGCTGGGAATAGTCTTTCTTTCTCTCATATAATCTCTGGGGAGTGCTGAACCAAACAGATTAAGAATGTGAGTGCCGTTTATAGATCAGTTAAGGAAAGTAACATTCAGAAGGAGAGAGACTAAAAGCATGATGACTTAGCCAGATGAACATTACTTACTGATGGGGGGAGCCGGGTGGGGGCACCTCAACATGGAAAAGAATGAGTCTTTAATCTCCTGTGGAAACCATCATTCGTAAAACCGTCTTTTTTGTAGGACTCTGTCACCCTTCCACTGTTCCAAAGTGACAACAAAGTGGCATCAAGAATTTGAAAGGCTGTGTTAAAACACGCTGTCTTTGATTTGTAATTCTTTATGTCCTTACCACTAAAAATAGAGAAAGAAATACTGGAAAGTCTTGCTTGGAAAAAAAAAAAAAAGCTGCTAAAAGTTAACTCCAGTATACAATAAGCTTCTCAAGCTGTGAAGTCTGATGATGTATAAAAGCCCTGGGCATTCTAACTTTTTTTTTTTAAAGATTTTTACTTATCTGACAGAGAGAAACACAGCGAGAGAGGGAACACAAGCAGGGGGAGCGAGAGAGGGAGAAGCAGGCTTCCCGCAGAGCAGGCAGCCTGATGTGGGACTTGATCCCCGGTGTCTGGGATCATGACCTGAGCCGAGGGCAGTCGCTTATCCAACTGTGCCACCCAGGCGCCCCGCTTTCTAACTTTTTAAGGTTTTCTTCGACTCATTGTTGTCTTTTGATTGCAATCTGGACCTTTGCTATGGAGTAAATAGCATCTGTTCCATTCCCTACCTTCAACTTCTCACTTAGCCAGTGCAGGGAGCAGAGGCTGAGATAATTCAGGTCATCTACCTGGAAATTCTAAGACTGCAGAGGTCCATGGCCATGACGTTAAATATAAATATGTCTATGGATGAAACTCCTGAAGCTTTTCTTTGAAAAACCCCTTCCCCTGCTCGCTCTTTGATTTTATGAGCCTTGACATGATGCTGAGAATTTAGAAGCAGCTAGGGATAATATCTCCAGGGGTTCTGAAAGCCCATAAACCTGCAGATAGACCCAAACGGGCTGCTTATCAGAAGCACGACCTTCCCAAGTTACCTAGCTTCTCTCTGCCTCCTTTTCAGATGCCTTTAATAATGTCTGGGTCTTATATATCACTGAATCGCGTTCCATAGGATATCCGGCACCCATGTAGTGAGCACAAGCTACATGGAGATAATCGTTACTGGTTCTGTTAGAGAGGAGGGAAACTAATGTAGAAATTTAGATGTGATAGTGGGTTAATAGCTAAGCTCACAGTAGTATCAAATGATACAACTCCAAGGAACATACCCTCTGTTTATCAGGCTTGAAAAAGGGCCAGCCAGTTGCAATTTTGTCATCATAAGGAAGATAGGCTACTGTTGCGTTGTTGAAGGTAGTCCTTCAATGTATACCAGCTTCCACCTGCTTCTGACTTGGTTTTCTCCCCAGCAGTATTGAATGCTCAGACATCCGCATTCTAGCCCTGGGCCTCACCTCTCTGATGAGCCCAGTCTCTGCAGGCCAGCGATGAGGGAGAGGTCCAGAAGCTATGTTGGGCTGGCATGATGGGTGATGAAAGTCAACAAGAGAATGAGGGCCCGGGATCTTCTTCCGTGTAGACTTAGTGTAATGAAGGCAAATCGGTCATTTCACATTTTGATTTCTTAAAATCAAAACTGCTGTCTCTCTCATGGTCACAGTAGCTGCTTCAAATTAGCCGAGGCAAAGTTCCTCGTTTGTCACAGTGCTAAGCTTTAGGTGAAAACTACTGACATTTATGGGAAACCTACTCATTGACAATGCTATCCGATTCAATTCTCTGAACTATCCTTTTTAAAAGGATGGGGATTGAACAGGGAAAACAACTACTCTGAATTCATCTCGGTACATGGTAGAGATGAAATGCAAAGAGAGATCAGTCTGACTCCAAAAATCAAATCCAAAGGATTAAGGCAAAGGCATTATTTTGTGGTAGAAACCTGTAAAGCCCTTCTGACACCAGGTTATCAGAACCTGAATTTGGTTTGAAGGGCTGCTGCAGGGCCCCTACCCTCCCGGATGTTAAAACAATGAAGGACTGACTCCTGTAGGGCCCCCACTCTCCCAGATGTAACTCCAACGTACAATGGTAGGGACCCAACACAAACTGCCACCCATGGCAACCTGTCCAAAGCTTCCAACCGAAATTGTCACCCTTAGCAACCTGTCAAGCTTTCTTCCTGAAAAATGCACAAACGCAGCTTGCAGTGATTGATAAAATGTATGATTGATGATATGTATGATCGATGCGCGGGCTTTGCTGTAACGGACAATATATAAGGCCACCCCCGAAAGAACTCGGGGCTCTCAGCTGCTGACTGGTTTGGGGTCAGGCTGTGAGCCCGAGCATGCTCGAATAAACCCCTTGCTTTTGCATGGAACTGGTCTCTCAGAGTCTTCCTTGACAGGTGTGGCGTTCCAAGGCTCCTAGCTGACTGCCCTCGTGGGTGGTTGACCCTTACAGGTTCACCTACAAGAGATGGTCTGCCCAACCTCCCAGTGGGATTCAGGGCCATCTTGGAACACAGATTGAACTGATCCAGAAGCATCTCCTGTCCTTGGAAACTTCCCTGTCAACCATTACCCTGGGTTTCTCTAATTTTTTTGCTAAGAAAAATCCATAATCCAGGCTGACGGGTTTTGTGTGTGTGCCTTTTTGTTTGTTTTAGTTTAGGGCATGCATGCACAGAAAAACAAAATGAAAATTAAAAAACAGAACAGCTAAAATGAAAAAAAGGAAGTGCAATGAACAAAAACATGGATCAGTATGATCTTTCTTATTGCTACAACAAGATGGCTTTTAAGAATTAAAAAAAATTAGAGAACTCAAGTGTTTTCACTTTAATGAGACAATGAGGTCTTTCTGATACTTTTTAGTCCTCTTGGGCTATCTTTCACTGTTGTTCATCTCACATATTTGAAGTATATGCTATTTACTAGTTACTGAAACATAACACAAAAATCCTCAAATCTTTGAACAAGAGACCTTCAGAGTTATATAGTTGAAACCTAACAAATTCAGGAAATGTCCATCTATTCCTTAAGTTGATCATCCAAATTCTGAGTAGAGATTCCTAATCTTTACTCAATTATTAGAGATACTAACAATAAAAATGTTTTTCTTTTTTTTAAATTTTTTAAAAGATTTTATTTATTTATTTGACAGAGAGAGAGAGATCACAAGTAGGCAGAAAGGCAGGCAGAGAGAGAGGAGGAAGTAGACTCCCTGCTGAGCAGAGAGCCCAATGTGGGCCTTGATCCCAGGACCCTGACTGAGATCATGACCTGAGCTGAAAGCAGAGGCTTTAACCCACTGAGCCACCCAGGTGCCCTAAAAATATTTTTCTTGATGCAGGTATTAAATCTGCTTCCCTGTCCATCTCACACCCAGACGCTACCCCCGCCCCCAAGGCATCACACAGCAAATGTCTTTCTCTCCTGGTGGATACAGATGTTCCCTCTCTACATTCAACCCTAAGAACTCCTTGGGGCAGAGTCATGTGATGATCTCAGTACAGCTAGTTCACAATACAAGGAATATAGTTGTACTCAGCAACCGTTCTCAACACATGACTTTATATTTTCTTTGATATTTTCTTCTTCATTTCTTCCTATGCTCCACTTATCATGATAGTGACTTCTCTTAAAAAGGAAGTTATCTAGAGTTAAACATTACACTTCAGATATGAATTGTCTCCAATGGAGGAAACTTCTATGACTTTCACTAGAAATTCTGTGTGGATGAAAAACTATTTTTGTTGAATCTTTGTCTTGATTTTCTGAGAGAGATATGTTTTTAACCTCATTTACTCTTTCTTACTGCTCATCTCTGCTGGCCTTCTGGGCTTGAGACTGATCAGCTTTGAGGGAAATAATTTACCTATATTTCCCTGCTGTGAATTACTCAGATCCCTAGAGCTAAGGGCATTGACCCTACATGCGGGTCCCTCTGCTCCCAGTTTTGAGATGGATCAATCCATAGAGCATTTAAGGGCTTCTAAAACATACCTTATGGGTCTTAGGCAGTACCTCTTGCTGTTAGCTCTGCTCTGAACCTGTGCCCAGTTGTAGTGACTGAATTTCTTCTTTTTCCCCTTAAGATCAGGTCCGGGGACCCACTTTCATCCCAATTCTGTTTCTAATAGCTCCTTTTCTCATTAAGGTTAGAACGTGATGAATCTCTTGCAGTCTCCCCCCTCGCCAACATTCACTCTCTGTGTGACCCTGGATGGAACTACTACCTAATGAGTTCAGCTTTAATTCTGTATCCTTAACATGGGGGGATGCTGATAGCTGGTTGTCAGAATTGGGGAAAAATTTAAACAGATAAATGAACACAGAGCGCCTGGCACTTAAGATGTGTTTCTTTTCAGGCTGAGGGTTGTATCCGGCCCTTATCTTTTCTCAGTCTAGAGCCCAGAACCTGAACCCCAGCTCTGCACCTAGAGCCCAGTGACCTTGGGCTATCCTTTAATGCAGAATGCTTGAGTCCATTCATGCTGCCTCTTCTCACTTCTCTTAAATTCCCGACCTCTAGGTGTTCCCTTCCTCATTGTCCTTTGGCCTCTCCCTGGGTGGCTGTTTAAACTGATTAACTATCATTCTTTTCTTTCTTTACTTACCTCCAGCAGCTCCTCGGAAGATGTGTTCTTCTGCAATTAGCTGGGCCTACCTCCAAGCACAGCCAATGCCCCAGCCCAGTGGCGATCCTCAATCCTGAGCTTTGACCTTAAGAGTCTGGCCATTGTATTACCTTAGAACCAGATACAGTCGATTTGTGATACTTGGAAAGGTACTGCTATCTTCTCCCTAAGTTAGTGCTCATAGTCATTGGGGTGAGTCTTTCAGCTTTCCCGACCGACCTCCTGTAAGCAAGAATCTATGGCAGCTGTGCTCTATCACCAGCTGCTTGGTCAGCCTTGGCTAACACCCTTAAGACTGGAAAACTCAGAATATGCTGTCATTCACCTACAATGTTACAAGATACCTCTCTATACTGGAAGGTGCTACTTCTACCTTAAAATTCGGGCCTATAATGGGCAATACATTCTTTTTACCCTTGTGGAGTTTCTTTTGCCATGAAGATGGCAATGTGTTTTTTCCCATCCCAACCTTAGGTGGTTTTGCATTGTTTTATGAGGTGGGCAGTCAGGTGGGGGTCTGAAGGGAGGACGGCATCGAGGCTCAGGGAAACACAGTTTGTTACACTCATAGGTCCTCAAGACAGGAGGCCCAGCACATAGCACAGGACCACAAGGGAAAGATCCCAGGGTGGTCAGACGATAGAAGACAGGAGTGAGGGGAGGGTCAAAGTTGTGACCTTTATAGGGATTTGTGTGGAAAAGATGGGACAGGACAGGATAGGAAGCATAGTTTAGGATTGGCTAGTTGAAATAATTTTGGTGGGCTTTGGGCTATGGGATTTTGACCTTAGCTTGATACTTGGCCCTGGGATGACTCAGGCAGAAGAATGTTGCCTCCTTGAATGTACGGGCCAGATGGAGGAGATAGGGCTCCACATCAGGTAGTTTTTATAATGAGAAGCATATTCCAGGCTGGGTCCTTTGTTGTCTCTAAGAACTCCCTAACCCTAGGAGGGGCAGTCTCTCCCCAGCCAGAATGTTGTGTTGTTTTGTTTGGGTTTGGTTTTCTTTTTGAGATGTCGAGATATCAAAATACACAGACAATGTAAAACTATTTACAGTACGTAGAGTAGAGACTCTTTCATCTCTGATTTGACCTGACAAATAGACTCTCCTTAGTCATTGGTTATAGCATGAATGTCTCTTTATTTTACTGGGCTGCCGCTGATAAGAAGCCCCTTTTCTTTTGGGTCCTTCTTCCCTACACCCATCTTCCCATGTCCAATAATCACCATTATTATATGCGAAGGCAGATTTCTGATCAGAGTTTGAGAGTGTCCTTAAGGAAAACAAGCCCATGTTCTGTCTTCTCCAGTGCTAATGGCCTTTGGCTACTTGGACTCATAAACAATCCAGAGCGTGTGTGGAAGGGACTTGGAGGGTATTGATTTTCTAACTCACAGATCAGGAACCAGGCTGACACTCACACACCCTCCTCTCCATCGCCAAGTCTTTATGATTAGGACTGATCCCTCCATCAGAGTCAAGCTACTGGCTGCACAAGGAATTCATACCAAAACAAGTCTGTATTCTTTGGATCCAAGCAGTAGGAAGCCTTATCCTTGCTGCTTTCCTCAGGATGCTCTGTGACATCATCCACACTGGATTGTTTTTCCCTTTGTGTTCAAACACTGGCTTCATTCCAAGAGACATCCAAAGCCAACAAGCCCACCCACTGATGGTGTAATCTCACAATTGGAAACATTCCTCTCCATGAAAAGGCAGCGACCAATAAGCTCTCATTGACAGCATTCTGCAACACCCCCCCCACACACACTCCCGCTGTAAATTTCCTTTGGCCTTTTTCCTTACTGACACTTCTTAATGGTTCTATGAGGTGGGATTATCTTGGTTGACAGTCATTTAAGCTTGTGTATCCTGGTGTGCACATCAAGGGCTGATCTTATCTATAGAGTGGGTAGCTATAACTCAGGAAAGCTTGAAAACAACCACAGATGCTGAAATATTTCCCTACCACCCTAATGTTTGGACTTTCAGGAATAACACACAATCTCTGTGATTCTAGAAGATCTGACTCAAGCCTTATATACAAAAAACATGCACATCCAAGCGCATGATATTCACCTTTGTGTACCACTTATTATCTAGTTATGGAGATCTGGGTTGAAGCCTACTTCTTTAGTAAACAACTTTATTTCTCTAATCCTTAGTTTCTTAATTTGCAAAACATAAAGGATATAATAAAACTTGCTTTCTGAGATGGCTGTTAGGATTAAGAGAGCGTGACATAGCATTGAGACTCTGAAAGAAAAGATCCAGCTGGACCGAGGGGAAAATGCCACTAAAAGTATTAGTGGAAAGCACACAGAGAAATCTTGATTGGCATCACAAATTGCCTATTGGCTGGACCTTAAAGGTTGTACCACACTGAACTCGTTGGTGGTACTTTTTGACTTCCTGGCCATCACTGTTGGTTGAGATTTTCATTAGTGCTGTTCTAGTGAACTAACAGTAAAATCTCCTTGGGGAGAGAGACTAGGGAAATATACCTACAGATGGGCAAGACCACAAATCCCATTGTGTTGTTTCCATACAAAGAATATTCTTTGATTCAGATGACTGGGGTAGAGGACATGAATGGCACTGCTGGGAGGAGGAAGTGGAGATCAGTTTTGCTTGATGGCACAGGTGTAGATCTTGTGTGGCCAAGGCAAGCCTGGGTCCAAGAACCCAAGAACCAAGTGGAAGTTCTGCATTTATGGTGCTGGAGAGGAAGAGGTGGGGCCTTTGGTTTTCACGAGATTTTAGTGCCATTTAGTCAACTCTGAATGACTAATAGGACAAATACTCCCTTAGCCTATTATATTTCCTTTCTTAAATGTTTGTGGATATGGAAGCTGGCATGGGCCTGTTCACAAGTTGTTGAAAATCTGCCTTTGAGGATTGGTTTGTAATTTCTTTTTTCAGTGAGGGCATCCAATTTGTCTCTCTGCTGGAAAGTTACATGAAATTTGGAAGTTCAAATGCCAATGATGTTTACATTTCTCAGTTAAAAAGCCAGTATTTCTTCCTCTGCTCCTAAACTCTATGAATGGAAAAAGCTATTTTAGTTCATAGCATATTCTTTCCATTAAGATTTTAAATTTCTGCAGTACTGCCAAGGCTCATCTGTTGAATGAGTTTTTAGTAAATGTTATCTACCAGACATGGGTGAAAAGTGGCATTTTTATGAAGTCAGAGCAAAAGGTAATTATATTACCAGAGAAAGCATTCATTCCCACCCCCTCCTCCAATCAGTCTCAAATAAAAGCAGGCCATGTTGGCCACAGTTAAAATTATATGAGTAATTTTTAATAAAATCAGTAGCTAAAAATTGTTGAATTTTCAAAACACATTGGAAACCTTCTTACATATAGCTATGCTGTGTACATTTTTGGCAAAGAATAAATTTGGATTTGGATGTGGGAAATCTATTTGTTCAAGCCAAGCACCACTTAAATTTCCATAGGCAGATTATCTGCTGGATGAATTAGCCCAAGAAATTAAAGATAAAAATTCCTAAACTGCCTTTTGCCCAGAATGTTCCCCTTGATTACATCCTGCCTGTCTAATAGCTTGAATTCAGGGAACAGAAAACTCATTTTAGTAGCCTGCAAAGTACAGAAATGGGGCCTTCTTTTCAAAGCGTATGATTTATTCCAAGCAAATGCAAATTGATTTCTCATTGCTTTCCTCTTGTGACTTATCTATAGCAACATCTTCCTTCCTTAGCTTAGAAAGTCAAGAATTAACCACAGAAGTGAAATGCTGGGGAAGCACCTTTGCATCTTAGAGGCGGGGAAGATCTCAAACCCAACCACCTTCCTTTTGGATCTACAGCATAATGCCACTTCATTATTTTTTTTTTTTAAGATTTTATTTATTTGACAGAGAGAAACACAGCCAGAGAGGGAACACAAGCAGGGGGAGTGAGAGAGGGAGAAGCAGGCCTCCCGCAGAGCAGGAAGCCGGATGTGGGGCTTGATCCCTGGTCTCCAGGATCATGACCTGAGCCGAAGGCAGTCGCTTAACCGACTGAGCCACCCAGGTGCCCACCACTTTGTTATTCTACCATAGATACCTCCGGTCTTCAGCGGGTTGACAAGGTGTCTGTGGTATACTTGGCAATATGGAGGCTGCTCCAGGGCAGTAATAGTCTTCATGATGCTCAGTAATAACCCTCACAATGCCTCAGATATAGCTGAATGTTAATCCAATTGAAGAATACACAAAACTTGTTTCCATGATTTTTTTTTTCCTAGTTCATTACAGGCATTAGTATACTTTAGCTAAATGAAACAATCTCTTACAATGAAGGTTTAAATACCTTAGCATGATGTGTCCCCATTTGCCCCACACCGAGCTCCTTAGTGTCCATCAAGATAAATATACTGGGAATAGTATCACTTCTCTTTTTAAGAGACCTATTGCTAATTTAGGTCACCTCTGTTTGCATGGGCATTCACAGGTAATAGAGTAAAACCTTCCAGCTCAGGGTAGGATGATTCATTTTGCTTCTATAACACTGTAGTAGAGAAAGAACTATAACTGGTGGAGAAACTATAAAAAATGAAATACATGGAAATGTGAGAGTCCGTCACATGCCCTAACTTCCATCAGCTACTTAAATCTTCTATTATCTACGGGAAGTGGCAATGCTTTTTTGCCAAGTGCCCTTGAAAAGACAGGCCTAATCTCATGTGATAGACAACAGGGAGCTTAAGGTACTGCCTTAATAGACTATCTATCTGGTTTGCCCCAGGGAGATCTTTTGTCTTGCATTTTAAAGGCCTTTTCTTAATTTATGCGTATCCACAAGGGACAATGGAAATTGAGATAACAGCCAATAACAGTTGCTTTATTTTCCTCCTCAATGAAGATGTCCTGAGTTTTCATTTTAACAACTTAACATAGAAACTCCATCATTTAAAGGATAAAAAGTTGTAGACACGATCCAGGGAGTTCCTTCTCTCCAACAAATCATATGTGTGAGTTCAGAGATTCCCAGAAGACTGAATGGGCCAATCAATGGATTTTCTGTAAATTGCCAAAGAGGACAATTTGCAGGCAGTTTGCATAAAATGGGAAAATGCCAACAGAGATAGGATTGGGTTCATAAATACCAAACCTGAAGAAGGTCAAATCTCACAGCACATGTGTTTTCCATAGATGACATTTGTTTTGGAATGCACAGCTAGGTTCAACCAAAGCAGCTTCGAAACCAAATTATATGGGAGCTACTAAAGGTCAGTCATAAGTAACCTGGCATTTGGAAAGCAAGGTGGGTGACTGGTTTTTAATGACTCCTATTCTTAATGATACTTGTGGCTTTTCAGGGCAGCTCTGCCATGTGTCCCTAAAGGTTATGTCCAGACAATTAGATGCTAGAGGGGAATTTTCAAACAAGTCTGGGGAAATTGCCAATCTAATAATTTATGGTTAAAGACAATGGCAACCCTTCTCTCATCATTTAGATCTATACTTGAAAGGAATATAGTCATAGCTAGAAGTACTGAAATTAAATACGTATTAAGTACCAGCACTATGAAAGGAAGATTTAGGAACACAGCTTCATTTAATCTTCATGCAAATGTACTATTTGCATTTTTCAGATGGGCAAATCGTGGCTCAAAGAGTTTGAGTACTTATGTACAAGCACCTGTCTCACTAATGATTAAGCAGATATCTGAACTCAATCTCAGTGTCTCAATTCTTGAAACTCTAAGATAGTAAATCTCTATCTTGAGGATATATAAGAATCAACTGGGGCTAGGGGCGGGGGAAGGGATCAAAATAATTGCATGAAGCCCAAGGATCTGCAAGGTGTAACGTGCTCCCCTAGGATTTTGCAATCGAGTTGGTAGGCTATCAGTAGGTTATACTTCAAGAAACACTGTTGGGCTGTTTCGCTTGCTGAGGTGTCTTAATGACGTTTTGGAGTTCATGAAAATGAATTATTAAGAAGTGGCGAGGGCCATCTATGCAGGCAAATCAACATCATAAACATCTGACCGCCTTTCTCAAATCCACCCATTTCAAAGGACCATTTCCTTGGGTCTTAAAATCTAGCCACATAGGCCTTAAAGTAGTAAAGTTGCAAAATAGCACAACTTTTAACATTTTCTTTCCAAAGTTATTGAAAATATTAAGATAAAAGAAAGATGCCTAAAACAGACTTTGGGACAGCCAGCCAAGAAATGAAGGTATTAACAGTTTAATATGTTTTGGAATGGGGAAGGGAGAAAAGGGGGCAGTGAGAGGGAGGATTGCATCTGATGCCTGTTTAATTTTAACTCTGCTTTATGTATCGCTGATTTGTTACCAACTGCTTTCATGAATTCTGCAATTGGTCTCTAGTGGCCAAATCTGACCCGATTCCCTCTCCATCCCAACCCCCTTTCTTTGTTTTAAATGAGATCTGGTTTTACTTAGATGAATTAAATGTCACTATATTTGTTTCTGTGAATTGTTCCAGCAAAAATTACAGCATCCCTGTCTGACTTTAAATGTCTGTAGGGCTGTCTGCCTCTCTGGGCTATTTATAGTTGCCTTTTAAAGGCCCTAATAAATGCTTTTAGATTGCTATTGGTTTGCTTTCCCTTTGTGGAGCCTCAGCATTGGTCCCAACTGAAATTACCTGTTTTTTTTTTCTTTTCCTTTTTGCTAGAGCAATACATGTTCACTGTAAAATATAAATAACCAAAGAGAAGAAAAAGGAAGAGCAAAAAATAATCATACCAAAGAAAGAGGGCCACACTTAACATTTTGTTGTGTAGCATTCTGTCTGTTATACAAAAAAAAAAAAAAAAAAAAAAAAAAAAAAAAATTATACAAGCTGTTTTTTTGTTTTGGGTTTTTTTGTTTTAGTCCTGTTTTATTTTTTCCACCTGACAATATGTTTCGCGTACCTGACAATATGTTTCGCGTTGTTTCTCATTCGACTCCAGTACTTTTAATGGCTACGTTAAAAGTAACAAGTAATGTTAGGATTGTACCATTGCCTATGAAACAATACCACATTTACTAGAAGGCTAGGTCATGGCCAAAATTTGCTACTACAAATAGTTGTACAAATTAGCCACCCTAGCAGCCTTCCCTGTGATCATCCACGAGAATTTCTTTAGGATAAACCGCCACAAATGGAGTTGTTGTATCAGAGGCTGTAGCAAACTCCTAGATTATTGTCACTTTGTGCAAGCTTACCTCCAGAAATAGCTCAAATTAAATAGTACAATATATATTATGTTTGAATATATCTTTAACATGACGAGATAATTACATGCCTCAGTGTTGGGAGAACCATATTGCTAGTAATTCAATAGTTGCTTTAATAAACTTCACAAAATACTTCTTAGTGCCACGTTCATTTTTCCCCCCAACTCCAGATTTCCAGAGTTCTGCATTATCAGAGTGAAATCCACAGTCCTAGGGAAGCTGCTAATTTAAAGTAAATGGTACGTGTGGTTTTTGTTGTTGTTGTTGTTTTGTTTTGTTTTAACTATGTGAACTGGTAGCTAGGACAGGGAAGAAGAAGGTAAATGGAAGGAACTGAGAGCTGATGTTTACAGAACCATCAGCACTGATGTTTTAACACCTCTAGGAATGCTGATACTTTTACTGGGATGCAAATCTCATTAAAGATGTACTAGTTCATTCCTTCGATGTCTATTTGGTGAGTACCTGAACACCATATATTCCTCTGGCTGCTCAGGAAACAGTGGCAAAGAAAAGAAGGGGATCTTTTTTCATGGAGCGTATAATCTATTCCATGGGGCCATCTAGCCAACAAACAAGTCATCAACCTGTCGTGGCAAGCATTTTTGAATGAAATGAAATGAAATTAAAATCATGTTTAGGATCCAGAAAATAAGGATGTGGGGGAGGATTTTCATTTACTTCCTCATCATGGAGCCATGACAGACATGGCCTCTCTGAAAGCTGATATTGAAAAGGAGACTTCAGTGATGACAAGAAGCCACATGGGGAGAAAAGGAAGTGCAAAGGCCCTGAGGCAGGACTAGCCTTGTGCATTAGAGTGCAATTTAGCAGACTTTTTCTGTAAAGAGTCAGATCATAAATATTTTGGCTTTGTGAATCACATTGTTTCTGTTGCGACCGCTCAGGTCTGCCATGGTGTTGTGACAGTAAGTAGCTGCAGACAACTTTATAGATAATGATCTGAATGTTGTGTTCCAATAAAACTTCATGAAAGTGACCAGTGAGCCAGATTTGGCCCTTAGATTATAATTTTTGGACCTTTGTGTTAGTGAAAGAGGGAGACACAGTGACACTAGAGAGTGGAGAGTGCAAAGGCGACCTGTGGGAGGTAATTTCTAGAGGTGGGCAGAAGTAAAAAATATCTGCTCTGGGGGGTACCTGGGTGGCTCAGTTGGTTAAGCAACTGCCTTTGGCTCAGGTCATGATCCCGGAGATCAAGGATCGAGTCCCACATTGGGCTCCCTGCTCAGCGGGAAGCCTGCTTCTCCCTCTCTCACCTCCCTGGCTTGTGTTCCCTCTCTGGCTGTGTTTCTCTCTGTCAAATAAATAAAATCTTAAAAAAAAAAAAAAATCTGCTCTGTATACAATACAGATTATGCAAATTCCTCTATTGTGTTGAAAAGACCAAGAAGATGCTGGAGGGTTTTAAGCCAGAAAGTGACATGTTTTGATTTTATTTTTAAAAACGGTAGATTGAAATACAACAAGGGCAGAAAGAGAAGATCTCTCAGGGGTCCACTGAAGACACAGGGGCTTCCACTACCAGGAGACATGATTAGATTTAAGATCTACTTTGAAGGTGAGCCCACAGGACTTGCCGCCAGGTTCTGATATGGGAGTGAGAGTGATTAGACCACACTCGGGCAGCTGGAGATGTTTTTAAGATGCCAACGAAACTGAATTTCTGTTTCAAGTGATGAAAACTATCCCTGAGTATCACAAGTAGAGAAAATATTATTGGAAAGATAACAGGTAGCTTACAGCATGAAAGGAAGGATGAAAAGAGAAAATCTGATATGAGTAGAAGCAGGGGGCAGGGCGAAAGGAAAATCTTATCTTGGGGACTGACTTCCCACAGATGTGACTTGTGCCTTTCTCTGCAGCCACTCAGATGCCCTGCCACACCAGTGGCCTCTCAACTCCGTGCAGTTGCCTGGAATAATAGGGCTTCCGCGTCCTTGCTTCACTGCTTTGAGTTCCTCTTGTTTGTGACGTTCTGATTGGTCACTCCAAGGTCATGTGACTTTGCTACAGGTGCCGGTGAAGAAACACTCTGGTGATAAGCTGCTTCTTTTTTTTTTTTTTTAAAGATTTTATTTATTTATTTGACAGAGAGAGATCACAAGTAGGCAGAGAGGCAGGCAGAGAGAGAGGGGGAAGCAGGCTCCCTGCTGAGCAGAGAGCCCGACGAGGCCTCGATCCCAGGACCCTGAGATCATGACCCGAGCTGAAGGCAGAGGCTTTAACCCACTGAGCCACTCAGGCGCCCGATAAGCTGCTTCTTTGACTTCCACCACGTCATCATAATCCTAGCCACCATCCTATCTTACCTGATCCTTGAAATGCTTTCCTGGGTTATCCCCGCCTCAGCTTTTAAATTTCTCCAACCCATGTTCCACTGGATCCCCAGAGTGGCCTTTTTTTTTTTTTTATTAAAGATCTTATTTATTTATTTGAACAGAGAGAAACACAGTCAGAGAGGGAACATAAGCAGGGGGAGTGAGAGAGGGAGAAGCAGGCTTCCCGCTGAGCAGGGAGCCCGATGTGGGGCTGGGTCCTGGGACCATGACCTGAGCCGAAGGCAGATGTTTAATGACTGAACCACCCAGGAACCCCCAGAGGAGTCTTTTTAAAAATGGAAATATAATGCTGTGTTTAGTGAAGTTACTTGAATTGCCTTTATTGCTCTTGGGAGAGAGACCCAAATCCTAAATTATGCCTGCCGAATCACTCATGCTCTGATTCTATCTCTCCAGCTTTGACTACCTCACCCTACCCTACTGCCTGAATTCAGTTGTTTGGAAGGCATGCCCTATGCATCCTTGAGTCATAGAGTGGTATGGGCAAATGCTCTTCCTCTGCCTTGGAAACCCTTTTTCTCTTTCTTCTTATTTGGTTCAGTTGTATTCCCTTTTCAGACTATAGCTCAGAGAGCTATCTTTCCTGGACTGGATAAAGACCCAGTATTTATAAGGTATTGCAAGAAACAGAGGAGAAATATGTATGCAAGTTAAGGGTGAAACAGACTATAAATAAGGACAGTTTGCAAGATGCTGACCTTGATACTCTTTTCTATTATGCCATTCATTCCCTATGGAAAGGTTTGAGAGTCCACCATTGTCCCTATGTTTTAAAATAAATAAAAGGAAGCTGAAAGATATCTGTGAGATGCAGCTGAGATGTGGTAGGACCATGACTAGAATTCAAGTCTTCGATCCCCATACTTTTGTCCTTTAACAACGCTAATGTAGGACCAACGGTAATATGGAGTTGGGATGGGACTCACGGTAGCAGGAGAAGGGTTATTTACATTCCAGGACAGAGCTATCACTCTGGGGGGGGGGGGGGATGAAAGTGGCAAGAGATGAGTTAAAAGGTTGTTATGTAGACTAGGTAAAACCAGGTTTTTACCTGATCAGGAAAACCTGATTTCAAGGATAAAATGCAGATGAGTTCCTGTAATGATAGGTTCTTGTGAGAACCTGGCCCTACAATTAGTTTAGAACAAAGGGTGCAGGAGCCAGACTACACCTGGAAATAGCGAGATGTTAGCAACTAGATAGTGACTGTGACTCCAACAAACAAAATAGAACGGAGAACAAGGCCCAAGTTGAGAACATGTTTACTGAAGGCCACAGTCAGGGGCAGTGAAGAGCATGCTCTCACTTGGAGGTCAAGTCCTTCATCAAAAGGTCTCCGATCATCCTGGCCAGAAGGCAACCTCCCTCCTTGCTCTAGCCACTCTGTGAGACAGCCCACAAAGACACCTTCCACAGAGGCAGGACTCTTACTAATTCCCAAAAGTGGGTGGGTGTGGAACACAGTAGGAGCTCAATTTAAAAAAAAATGAATAAAGACAAAACAAGCATGAAAACAGTCAGCAACGAATTCTCTTTGGAGAGTTTGAGAGATCCTTGGGGAACCTTCTGCACCAAGAGGAAATCGAACCGTGATCTTTAAAAGGACGTAAGATCTCATGATATCCAGCTTCTGCAACCAACACAGGTATAGCTCAGTCAGTTCTGAGCAACTCGGGCTGGTCTCCAAGACAGGGATGGGCTGATTATCACGATAAGAACTGGAGAAACCTTCAGAACCATCTTCGTAAAACGTGCCCATACCACTTAAGACAAAGAATAAACATGATATCTTCCCTGTGAATTTCTTTAACCTGGTAACTTTGTCAAGCCTGTCAGGCTTGTTTCCTTTAGTTTGGTTGCTCAGAGGAAATAGCAGTGCAATTTCTTCTTAAGTAATACATTTTTAAAACTTAGTTGAAAGCATGTGTATTGTGTGTGTGTGTGTGTGTGTGTGTGTGTGTGTGTGTGTGTGTGTGTGTTGGGGGAGAGGGAGGTGTGCGTGCATGCGTGTGTGTTGAAGACAATGAATAGGGGATTTCCCATTCGGTGACAGTTGTGAAAAGGAAAGCAAAATGATCCAGTCCCTGGAGCTTCGGGGGGCTAGTGGAAAGACAGAGAATTGGGCCACTTGGCTTAGTGGTAGGAAACAGTGGTGCCAATTCTTGAGCTTAAATAGAAATATCTATTGGGAGCCACATTGTCAGCCCTTGTGTCATGCAAGTGGAAAGTTCTTTGACAGGGTTCAGGCAGATGTCCTGGTATTTTACAGAGGGGGAAACTGAGCCCTTGGAAGATTCCGATTCATGCAACAATTCTTGAATAACTACTATGAGCTTGGCCCAGTGAAAGATGGCTTCCAGTTCCTTATCTCACTCGGACTCACTATCACTCAGTAACATAGGTATTCTTATCCCCATATTAGGCATGAGGACACTGAGGTTCAGAGAAAAGTTACTTTCCTAAGCTACTCTGGATGTTGGAGACAGACCTGGAACTGGAATCCTCCTTCCCATTCATGATTTATCTGCAAGACCAAAACACATTTTATTTCAGACTATTGCTTATGTAAGTAATTTGTTTCTAAGCAGGATAATTTCAAATTATAATTCTTATTATTTTGGTATGATTTTGCCATACCAGAAAATAGGAGACATAATCCCAGCCTCTAATTTTTTCCTACTTCTTTATAAAACACAGCGTCTTTTGGGATGTAGCCGGATCTATGATTAGGATGTCGATATTACTTCCTTAAGAAAAAAAAAAAAGTGGGCTAGAAAGAGGCTCTCCAGATAAAGTTACTAGCAATATTGTAACACCAGATTTCTGCTTCTCCTTCCCAGCTCTGGATTCAGTTTAATTGTTAGCATGGTAGAAAGCCCCTTGCCTATCATAAACTGGCACAATTTTTTTTTTTTTTTAATTAGAGAGAGGGAGGGGCAGGGGGAAAGGGAGAGGGAAAATGTGAAGCAGGTTCCACGCCCAGCTCAGAGCCCAATATGGGGCTTGATCTCCCAACCCGAAGATCAGGACCTGAGCTGAAATCAAGAGTTGATATTTAACCCCTGGAGCCACCCAGGCGCCCTGGCATTAAAGTTTCTTAAACTGATTCAGGAGAAACTGTAGAGGTATATCAGGAAAGAGGTAAAGTTCTTTGTCATTGAGGACTTGGGCCAGAGTTGGAGGCTGGGGTTGGAAGGAAGATGAGAACAGAGAGGTCAAAGGCTGTAGCTTAACCAGAGACCTGCTCCGAGCAGCTAAGAAGAAACACGAGAACGTCATCGAATGTCAGCAAAGGAGACACTGTTGGATATTTGGGAGACAGGGACTATTTGGAGAAGTCTGGGCAGCATCTAGTGGGTTCTGAGTAAAGCAGGTGTTCAGTGGCTGAAGGAAGAGCTCCACTTAACTGTGTCTGAATGTCTTATGCGGATTCTAGGCAACACAAGGCTCAGGAATAATTACAAGGTATTAAGTTGTGGGACAGGTTTTGAGCAAAATAACCCCAACGTGTTTGGGTTCTGTGCTATCCCATTAACACCCCTATTTCTTTCCTCCTTAGCAACCAGGGCCCACCCACAAGTGCCATCTGACTATACCTTCTCTCACTGACCCACCAGCCACCCCCTGACCAGGCCCCTCCATGAACCACAGCTGTACCCAAGCCAGTCTCCAAGACAATGACCTGCACACAGAATCTAGGCCATCCTTTCTACTCTCTGCCTCCTCAACTCTCATGTGTCCACTAAAATTTATCTCATCTCCTAGTTGCCAGAAAAGTGACTTGATTACCGAGGACTCCATGTAAATCATGGACATGGCTAAAGGTGGTTCTTGTTAATATCACAAGCCCTGGGCATTAATAATTGAATTTCACCAAAGGAATTTAGAGCATTATTTGTGGTGTGTCTCAAACGACACAAAGACAATCTGTATCCCTATTAATATATCTATAGTAAGCAGTTGATGGAAACAAGATGGAATTTTATTTCTAAAGTTGACATGGGAGTCTAAAGTTTTAACTATTTTTGTTGTACCTTCAATGTGCTACTGAAAAGGTTTAGTTCAAAAGTAGTCTTCTTGGTGAATAGCTGAATTTTAGAGGATATAGCCAAATGACAGAGGGATTGCTTGGGAATGGGTGAGTCTGACTAAAGCACTTCCCACATTGAGAAATAGGGACAAATACTCAGGTTGGTCAAATATTCCATCATGTGTGTAGCCCGGAAACATGCTAAGTCAGTAAAGGTGTCTACTTGAATCCAAACAAAGATCGAGAACATTGAGGACTAAAAGCAGATCCTGCTAGTGCAAGTCAATGAAGAAGTTTTTATTTATTTTCTTAATGTCTGAAGTTAGTACAACAAGATCTCGGGAAATGACTCCCCATGCTGACCCTGCCTCTCCTTTCACTCTAGCCACCTCTATATTAGAACTCCACATCACAACAACAAAATCACGGTCTTTTTTCTGCTTTGGTCATTAACCACCTGCAAGATATGTGGAAGCTGGTGAAAAGGGTGCCTGCAGATTCTGCATTTCCTTTGGCACTTTATATTTCACAATTTTGTCATGGCAGTGTTCAGATTCCCATTTTTAATTAAAAAAAAAAAAAGGAATTTTATCCCCAATGAAATAGCCACCAACAGTTTCTAAAGAGTCAGGAAAACAACATGCAAAAATAAATGCCGAAGTAGGAAGGTTTCAAATGTTTTCTCATGATGGAATGGGTGGTGACAAAATGATTACGAAAACATGGTGGTTCTTGGAGAGCCAAGTTTTAATCCTAAGTAACACCAATGTTACACACAGAATATCCAACTGGCAAGTCTTTTTCTCTATTATTTAATAGTAAACAAGGGGGAAAGTATACAAATGAACACAATGTATGTAACAAGAGATTGATAAATAGTTAGTCTAGTCATTTTGACAAGAGTGGCCATAAAATTTTTCGGTCATTGGGTAATCTGAGAAATGGTTAAGACTCGATGCAGTTAGTTTGGTTATCTGGCATTTAGCTTAAAGACAATCATCTTTTCGAAATGTATTATTAACATGGTTGAAAAATCAACGAATCGATGAATCAAGGGTCTGCACGAGAACAGAATCTGAAAGCTTTTATCTGAATGAGTTGAAATGAATGAATGATCAATTCAATATGGTGGGCCATGGTGGGGACACAGGGCATGGTGGGTTTAGGACAGAATTCTCACAGCCATAACTTGTATCCCTGAATCTATTATACTGGTAAGAAATGAACATTGCACATTCTCAAATTTGCTCAGTTACAGCTTGTATTAATTGAAAATTCATTTCCCAATTAGCATACCATTGAAGGTGTTTTTTAAATGGCTTGTTTATAACAGTTGTTGGCACTGCTGGAATTCACACTGCATGCCATTTCAAATAAAAACCTTTTTTTTTTCTTTTGGCAGCAGAAAAGAGCAGAGTCACACAGTAGCTCTTGATTTATGAACTGCGCTTTCTTATTCTCAGACTCCCACAGTGTGTGCTGTTCCCTTTAAAGAGGAGATTTGGGAGAATTTAACAAGGAAACAATTCTATCTCCAAATCTACTTTTTAACTTGAAATAATATGGGCCTTTGATTATAATAAGTCCCATTCTTATGCCTCCAATGATCAGGGGAGAGAATGAAGACTCAGGAAATCTGTTGTTGCAAAGGGTCATTCGATGACAAATGGGAAAGGAACCTGTAGGAATGATAGATGTTGTGGGCAAAATTGTGGAACGGTTTAACATTCAACATTCCGGTGAGCACTTTGTCAGCCCTGGGTCACATCCTGAAATTATACAACCATGTCCCTCACAACCTGGTTGAGGACAAAGGAGGGGATGTAGCTACTCAAAGTGAATCTGGAGGACGAGTGGGCAGAGTGGCAGGGGTGTGCACATGGACGGGGAGAAACTCGCACATGCCTTACAGGATTTTTGGACTGAAAGCATTTTTTGACCTCCTTGCAGTGGTTCACTGAACAAAGTGTTAATTGTGATGTGGGCTTGATCCCTGGAGAAGAAGAAAAGTGATTCCTATTGACTGGAAGGAAATTAACCCTTTCCTCTCCCCCTTTTCAGAGAAGGTATTGGACAGAACTTTGTGATTAATTTCTTTGGTCAGTTTCAAGAGGGAGTGGTCTGCATGTCAGCAGTAGCATGGGCTCTGACTAGTTTCTCTGAAGTGTGGGCTGGATCCTCTAGTGGGACCCCTTTTCTCACCCTTATCCTTCCTTCCCTCATCTACCACAGGCAGGTTGCATGGAAAGCATTTTCTAATAATTACTAACCCACTGGGCTGCAGTGACCTTTTTGTTTTTGTTTGTTTTCTGCAAAGAAGTAACTCAAGACCATTTAACATTGAATTTTTAAAACCTGAGACTTGAGTTGGGAAAACCACTGGCTCATTCTAGGGATGATAAAAGCAATAGGAACTATATGTTCTGCCTTGATCTTTTAAAGATTGAATCTGGAGGGGGCAAATATCATTTTTCCTACAGATGGCTGTGAAAGAATCAGAAATACGCTGCAGGGCTAGAAAGAAGGATCCAATTGTAGTATGCTCCCTTTAAGAGGGAAACAAGATTAGGACTTTGGCAAATTTTCGACTTCTATTCAGAGGGAAAGAGAAGAGAAGGCAGTGTCCAAAAAAAAAAAAAAAAAAAAAAAAAGGAAAGAAAGAAAAAGGATGGTTGTCATGAGACAAAAGCAAAAGCAATTTTATACCTTATTGAAAGCTTACCTGGGTGTTTTTTTTTTTTTTTTTTTTTACTCCTTGGGGCTAAGAATATTTTTTACCCTCTTAAAAGCAAAGGAGCTAGGTGAAAGGGCTTGAATCTGAGAGTGTCGCTGTCAGTTCTATTCTGTCCTGGGAAGTACACAAAGAGAAACCACCTGCAAAGAGAGAGAGGACACCGACCGCAACCCAACCAATATGTAAGTTACATATTAGCATGAAGGTAGTGATGTTTCCTAGCATCCTTCTTAGAAAAACCATCTGACTTCAACGGTTAGAAGGCTTGCAAACCTGCTAGACAAATATCTGAATTATATTTTGCCTTTCAGCATGAAAGATTGCTTTGTGTTCTAAGCGCCTCATGCCAGAAGAGTCTATAAAAACAAGACTTTTGTTTATATCAGGTCAGAAAACGTAGCGAAGCATCATTTGGGATAATCATAGTGTTTGCCCAAGCCCTTTTGCATATATAAAAATGTCGTTTTCTTTAATTGCATACTTTGTTCCGATAATGATTGAGTTGAATTCTAAGCTGAAATGAGTAATCAATACTGAATGTGTCTGTCGTTCAAATGAAGTCTTCGCTATTTCAGATGGCATAAAATTGCTTCAAATTTGGCAAACTGCTCTAGAGATAGAGATTAAAAGCTAAAGCTATTTAATTTTCTTTTTTTCAGGTTTTAGCTGAAAACCTCAAGCAACAAATAGCAACAGAGCTATTACCAATAGAAAATCCACTTGGATGCTAGAAGGACAGAGGAAAGAATGAGCTTTTACGGCAGCAGTTACCCAATTGTAAATGTGGACCCCAAATCCCTGGGTTACCCCCCAGAGCACATTCTAGCAGAGAAGCGAAGAGCCAGAAGACGTCTGCTCCACAAGGATGGTAGCTGCAATGTGTACTTCAAGCATATTTTTGGAGAATGGGGCAGCTATGTGGTTGACATTTTCACTACTCTTGTAGACACCAAGTGGCGCCATATGTTTGTGATATTTTCTTTATCTTATATTCTCTCCTGGTTGATATTTGGCTCTATCTTTTGGCTAATTGCCTTTCACCACGGAGATCTGTTAAATGATCCAGACATCACGCCCTGTGTTGACAACGTCCATTCCTTTACAGGAGCGTTTTTATTCTCCCTTGAGACCCAAACCACTATAGGTTATGGTTACCGCTGTGTCACCGAAGAATGCTCCGTGGCAGTGCTCATGGTGATCCTTCAGTCCATCCTGAGCTGCATCATAAACACCTTCATCATCGGAGCTGCCTTGGCCAAAATGGCGACTGCTCGAAAGAGAGCCCAAACCATTCGGTTTAGCTATTTTGCCCTCATAGGCATGAGGGATGGGAAGCTTTGCCTCATGTGGCGCATTGGTGATTTCCGGCCAAACCACGTGGTAGAAGGCACAGTGAGAGCCCAACTTCTCCGCTACACAGAAGACAGCGAAGGGCGGATGACCATGGCATTCAAAGACCTAAAGTTGGTCAACGACCAGATCATCCTTGTCACACCAGTAACTATTGTTCATGAAATTGACCACGAGAGCCCTCTGTATGCCCTTGACCGAAAAGCAGTGGCCAAAGATAACTTTGAGATTTTGGTGACATTCATCTATACTGGTGATTCCACGGGAACTTCCCACCAATCCAGAAGTTCCTATGTTCCCCGAGAAATTCTCTGGGGCCATAGGTTTAATGATGTCCTGGAGGTTAAGAGAAAGTACTACAAAGTGAACTGCTTACAGTTTGAGGGGAGTGTTGAGGTCTATGCTCCCTTTTGCAGTGCCAAACAACTGGACTGGAAAGACCAGCAGCTCCACAATGTGGACAAAGCCCCCGCAGTCCAAGGATCTGGCACATCAGACACCACGGTCAGAAGAAGGTCATTTAGTGCCATTGCCCTTGTCAGCAGTTGTGAAAACCCAGAGGACACCACCGCCGTCGCCGCCGACGAGTGTAAGGAAGCACCTTATCAGAAAGCTGTCTTGACTTTAAATAGAATCTCTGTAGAATCCCAAATGTAGTTCAAATTGTGATTATCAGGGCTAGCACTTAATTATTTTACTCTGTAGCCAGCCATATTAAGGCAAGTAGTTATAAACAGAGCTTTTAAGGAATGGTATATAGCTACATTCCATGGTGATAGGGAAGAAGAAAAGCAGGTTAAATCTGGTAAAAGATCATCTAAAAGTTACATAGTATCCAATCGTTCAAACTCTTTTTGTGTGTTAGCAAATTGGGTAGTAGGGATGCTATTAGGAGCCTAATTGATTAATTTAAATTTCACCTCCGTTTCTAATATCATACCCTTGCATCTTTAATTGGAGGTGTCATATTGAGTAATGAAGAACAAAGGTAGGATATTGGCATAAATAAAAATAGGAAGACAGCCAGCCAGCATGAATAACAAATTTTTAAATGTATCAACATGGATAGTAGTTTCTAACCAACATGGGCCAGATATGCATCCAGTAGATTATAACATTGAGATGTTTAACTGAAATCACCTGGCAGGTTTGATGTTTGCCTCTTACAACGTCTTCGAATCGGCAGAAAGAGGTAGTGACTGTGAAATAGAGACACCCTGTCCCTTGAGCAGGTTAATGATCAATGAGCGCTAGAAGCTGCCTTTGTTTTTTCTAACTCATAAGGCCCAAGAAAAGTTGACATTATTGAGAACAGTATTTCTCTCTCAAATGCCTGAGTGCAGCAAATGGCTTTATATGGAAGAACAGAAATAAGACAACAATGACATTTCTAGTTTCCCCAGCAAGGGGGTTCCTCTGCCCAACCCCATCTTCTCCAAAGACAGCATGAAGAAATAGGATCACAGAGATGGGATGAGGGAATAGATGGCCTTGAGAAACATTCTCAGACCATTGGAGAGAAAACCTGTGCTGTGTCCGGAAAGACTGCAGCAGTTTTTGCTTTTTTGCTGGCTACATAAGGGATGGAACCTTTTTTTTTTTTTTTTTTTTTTTTTTTTAGGAGGAGGGAGACCTAGGGGGACAGCAAGGGGAAAGACATTTATTTGCGCCCTGAAGCAGTTATGTATGTTTCCTGTCTTTGTTAGTTCACAAGACATAAATGACTTGAATTCTAGGTTTTCAGCAACTTTGCCACTGAACTTGGAACAATCATTTAAACAGAAAATTTTGTGAAATATAATAAAGGTGATTTTTATGCACATTATTAAACAGATAAGTTAAGTGTTATGGAATTGCTTAAATTTTAGGAAGTAAATTTGTATGCTCTATTTCTGTGTTAAAAGATGTTAATCATGAGGACTTTAAGCCAATTCCCTATGAGTAAAGTCACTTTCAGCTTTATAAATTGAATAGTTGTTAGCTTCATTCAGAATTAATGTGTTTCTTTACTCGCTTTCTTTTTTTTCTTTTTCTTTTTTTACATTGTTGCTGAGCGGTCAATAAGTATATGCCACAGTTTTTCCTTTGTTTATTTTATTTAAATATACATACACACAAATCATTTTTGCTGTTTCTGGAAAAGCTCCCCACCCCCCATTTAAATTAAAGCTTATCAGTGACTACCAATCAAAGTAAAATATGTCGGTAAGTAAAGTGTTTTTCTTTTCTTTTTCTCCTTCTTTTTTCTTTTTCCATCTTCCCTTCGTCCCCTCCTTTCTTCCTCTCTTTCTTTCTTTTGACCATGAGCAATGAAGTTACTTTTTAAATGCACATGTGCAAATCTTTTATTCTTGTTGTTTTATAGATAAGAGGTTTGTTCAGGTCCTAGGTTGTAAAACTGTCCTGAAGCTTAATATCAAAGATCTAAAGAATGCATTTTTTTTTCTGTCTTGCTTCAGAAATGCAAAAACCACGTTTAAATTTACACATGCATTGTAGAATTTGGATTTTGTAGCGGCAATTACTCAGCTAAATTAGAGTACCACCATCTATCTCCCAAGTAGCAATCAACCACCACTACAAAACCCCACATGCCCTCCCCCCATCCCAGACTTCCTAAGTTTGTTTCACACACCTCTAGTTTCATTTTACTTTGTCTTGCTTCCTGGCCTCTGCCAACTGTGATTAGGGTTTTGTTAGTATCAGAATAAAAGTTTCAATGTCTGATAATTACCTTTCCCTGTGCTATATGCTTGCAGCAGCAAATCCTCGTACCCCAGGTAGAACATCAAATCCGTGTTCTCATGTCACATTTTTCTCTAATTTTCTGTTTAGATTTATAACACACTTGGACACCCCTGATGAGTTACTTAATAATAAAGATCTTAAAGTAATGCAGAAATGGTGTGTGCTTGCCTGTATTTCAGGTTATTGTAAACTCTTGTTGACATGGGGCTACAGGGCACCCAAAAATGAGACTGCTGCCTCACAGAATGAGAGCGTAGGCAGAATTATAAAGCATTTTTATGGGTTTTTAACAGCTTGTAGGACGACTATATTTGAATTAACAGTTGTTGTTTCTGTAAGCTCTGCAAGAAGGCTCCCCGCAAAATGGCATTTCTAGTCCCAAACTCTCAGTCCATGATGAGAAGGAGGCCAAATTCCTCCCCTCCCTGGTGGCAGCTGTTTCTCTCCCTAAGGATGAAATTATTCAGTGGACTTAATTAGACGGGAACCACATTGTGGCATCAAGGCATTCTCCCCTGTGCGCCCCACCTGTGTAACGGGGCCCCGAAGACAGAGGGAGCAGCAGGACGGAGAAGGAAATGCTCTTTCACGTACTGTGGTTCATCAAGTACGCTTGAGTGCATTGTACACATACACTTTGTCCCCATAACAAAACAGTGGGGCGGATATTTTTAATTTCCATATCATCAAATATCTCAGTGTTTGCTTCCTCCTAACTAGCCAATTCCCAACTGGTACAACAATGTGCCAGGAAAAAAAAAAAAAAAAAAAAAAAAAAATATATATATATATATATATATATATATATATATATATATATATATGTATAAAACTAAGCTTCTCCCTTGCAGCTAGGGGGTAGCAGGTTGGTTGGGGGTCACTTAAATGGCATAGATCTGGTCCATGAGATGACAACAGAGTTCTCTGAATGTGACCTTCAAGAAAGCCCCTTCCCTGGGTCTGAGTTAGCTGACATCCACCCCTTAACTCCCTGCATCCATCCTTGTGCCCTAGACCTCAAAGTCTGTAGCTGAAGGTCCTGCAACCATCCAGAGAGAGGGGCAATCGAGGACAGCCATTACGAGGGACACCAGAAAAGTAGGAAAGTTAGGCCTAGATGGCCTAACTCCGGACTTTATCTGTGTGAGTGAAAAGAAATGATTTCCCATTGAGCAAGTGGTAAGGAATAAAAAAAAATAATAAAAAAAAGATGTGCCAGTTGAGTCCAGCTTGTACTTGTACTTGACATTGGACGGAGCTGGTCTCTGTGGAAAACACATGCTTTCTGGGGGACTTGAGGAAATGCCACTATATTGTAAAACAAACACAAGAGAATTACTTTTGGCCTGGAAATCCCTCTGAGACAGGGATGACTGAGGGACCTTGATAAGAAGATTGACCAGGCCTGCCGGGGGGGCTGCCCTTTATATCCTTCCTTTCCCTCCCCAGGAATTACATCAACAGGGCTTTCACTAGGGCAAGGAACTGAAACCTTCAGAGACTCAGGCAAGCAAGTACCATGCAGCTTGGGGAAAAAAGCAAAACTCTGCTAATACTTGGCTCAGCCCCCCCAGTGAGAACCAAGGGCAACATGATTTCAAGTACATGCTAAATACGCACCAAGAAATCGAGATCCTGCCTTTCAGTGTTTGTACTGAACTACTTCTGACTTGGCCAGGAGATGTGAAATAGATTCTCTGGGCCTAAGTAATGAGACACTAAATTCTACTTGGTTTAGAATATTCCATGAATTCCATTCATGGAGAGCATTGATTCTTCCATTCTGAATGTTCTGTAAGGCATGTATGTAAGCCCCTCTTTTTTTTCTGGACTTCCAGAACCCCCCACCCACCCACCCTCGGGTACCCTAGAAAATACAAGGCCCTCCCTCAATTCCAAATCTGGCATGGCCTCCCTGGCTCTCTCACTTTCATTTTTAAATAAACAACCTGACCTACATTCTGGAAAGAAAGGACTTTGGGTGCCACAGACAGAAGGCAAGGAGGGATGGCGACACAGACACAGAAAGATGAAGCACTAGGGAGGTGCTCGGCCAACACCCTGCCGAAGTTTCTCTGGGATATGACGTCTTTGAAAATGAAAGCTTCTAATGGAGACTCTGTTCCGATGACTCCATGGGCAGAGAACATGCAAAAGGCCTCCATTTTCCTGAAAAGGCAAAATCAGAGCATTGCCGGGAAACCCGGCATCCGTCTGCCTTGCTTTGGAGCTTTGCTTCAATAACAAAACCCATAGGACCTAGGGGATCGCATCTGTCCCCTCAGAGCATCCTGTGCTCCTTCCCTCCAGAGCGGCCAGGCTACGGTTTGGGATCTTTTATACAGAGTCTGGAGATTTCAGTTGACATGGCTGGGCATTGTGCAACTCAGTAGACTCTAAGTTGCTGAATACCGAGCAGGGGAAATTTTTTAAATAAACTAAGTTAAATAAACAACGGCCTTTTAATCTTCGGTCTCATTGATGTCTGCTATTTTATACATACTGCAAAGTAAAAGAATACTGTATCTAGAGTCTGCTGTCCCAAGAAAAAAGCAGCTGGACTGAAATGAAGGGTCTTCTAAATTAAAAAAAAAAGCAACCTGAGCTGAGTAATCACGGAACTCAGGCCCTTGATGCAAACTTTGGAGCCTCTGCAGGCTGCAGAGAAGCAAGTTAATCATTTAAAGTTTTCAGCAAGCCAAGTGGATGAAAACCCAAACAGATTAAGTCTTTCTAAATCACACAGCCAAGGAATGCTTTTTCTCTCTGCTATCATTTACCACAAGTGCCTATAAAACATCCTTAATCACTATCTAAGTAACTTGAACTTGACGCAGAAAAAGCCCCAAGAGGTTTAAACCCTGTGAAAACTTCTTTACAGAAAGTTATCAGAAACCTACAAATTTCCCCATAAAATGCATCAGTCGCATGCACTGTGCACTGTGGGTAAAAAAGGCTCTTTATTTGAATTAGAAGCACATATTGGAGATCGATTATTTATCCTGCTACTTGTTGATTTTATCTGATACCAGTTTGAATGGGAAAGGGAGGCTAGCTACAAGGGCAGGTTAAGGACCGAGCTAGCCTCTGCAAGCTGCCAATTACAGAACTGAAGACTTTTCACACAGTGCGGTATTAGTTCATTTAATCAGATTCTATTTTACGAAAGAGGAAACCTCCTACTTTAGAGAGGTTAATTGCCCACAGAAACACAGCCATGAAGAGGCAGCTGAGGAAGAAAACTACCAATGCCCAGGGCTCTTTTGACTACAGAGCAGTTCTGCTGCTGCCTGGGATTGAGCTCCTTTCATTCTGTAATCATGCAGTGGGAAAAGTGATCATTCCAAGACACTTTGTCAAATAAAAGCCCATTATTTTCCAGAAGTGCTTCTTCTGAACTGAACTGTTAATTGGTCATTGATTATTTAGAACAACTGGAGAGTGAGCAAGGGGGAAAAAAAAAGTGAGAAACAACCAGTAAGAGCCAGGATGAGTAAGGATAATCTTCTCCAAGATGTAAACAAAAATAATTATATTAAAAAACTCTCCCCCCCCACCCCTTCCCAGAGTCATTCTAGTGCCCAGTAGGGCATACCGCTGTGCACTAATCCCCTGTCACCAAGCTTTTTGCCTTGGAAGTGGGAACTTTTAGTCCTCTAGTAGGCCTGGCCATTAGGGAATAAATAAATACAACGTGAAGTGGGATTTTTCATCCATCAAATGTACCTGGTGTTTTTTGAGGCAGGACCTACACGGAAAGGGGACCGAGCTGAGACAGTACGGTAGATGTGAGCTGACAGCAATTCGGTCATCTTATCAAGTGCGCAACTTGGAACAACCAGGGTAGCATTTCTGATTCTTAGTTCCCTACCCTAGAGTTCTTCTTGCTGAGTTAAGCTGTTATTAAGAGTGCAGGTTTAAGAACCAGACGGCCTGGATTCGGATCTCATTTCGACCATGTTCTTGCTGTGTGACTTTGGACAATTTACTTCACCTCTCTGTGCCCCAGTTTTCTGAGCTATGGAGTGAGGGAAGTAAGGGTCCCCACCTCACAGTTGTTGCAAGGATTAAGTGCAATAACATTTGTAAACTGCTCGCAACAGTATCTGGCACGGAATGAGTGCTAATAAAGTGTAAGCTACTGTAGTCAGAGGTAAATCCTTCATCTCTTGTAGGGTTTTGTTAATTAATTCACATTCCTTGACTCTTGACATTGACTTAAGCACCCCCACCACCCAAAAGAAGAAAAAAAGAAATAAGAGCTATTAAAAGGAGCATTTAGTAGAAGGAATATGAATGATTCCCATCCAAATCTAAATGAAATGTGTCCTGTCTTACCAAAACCACTTCGGGTTATGTAAGCCACACTTCCTCTCCATTGTGTGAGGCATCAGTATTCAGTAAAATGGTGCTTTGAGAATAAAAAAATAATACTCTACTCGTCTACAGAAGGCTTCGTGAATAGTACCAACCCAAGGAAAAAAATCTATAGTATCCTACAGGATGCTCTCCTGTGTAAATCACCAACGAGGCCTTGGATTTAACCTTCAAAAACTGTTTAAACACTTTATGTCATAATATCACACATCATATTCAAACTTCTCAACATGTTATAAAAAATTAAAGGGTTTCTGGGAGAAGCAGGCACATTATCCAAAAATGACCCATCACAGCCCAGTAAAGCTGTGGCTAACCAAACTTGGAAAATCTTGCTGACTTGTGATGTGTGGGGTCCCATGAGTCTGCGGAGCACCCAGAAGACTGAGATCCTCCCTTCATGTGTCAGAATGAGTGGCAAACTCATCTGGGATGAAGGAAGAACAATCCTTTTTCTCTAAGGTACGACCCATAGTAGTACAATGATCATGGACTTGAAAAAGACAGAAATGGGTTCAAATCCCATGGGTGCCCCTTGCTAGCTATGTGAACTTGAACCATTTCTTAGTTGTCACTGAGCCTCTGTTCCTGCATGAGTATAAATGCAGATGACAGTATTTACCTTGTGGACCCATTGTGAAGTGTGCACCAGGATATTCACACACACACACAAACACACACACACACAGATGTATGTATATGCATGCATATACATAAATATCTGTACATGGGATTTGTTCAATAAAACTAACATTCCTTCCTTTCCTTCATATAGATCAGTAATAGTAGCATCTTTCTTTTTCCCTTCTCCTTCTTCCCTCCTTTCTTCCCTCCCACTCTCCCTCCCTTCTTTCCTTCCTTCCCTCCCTTTTTGAGAGAGAGGGAGGGGGCAGAGGCAGAGGAAGAGAGAGAATCTTAGACAGGTTCCACACCCAGCTCAGAGCCTGATGTGGGCCTCAGTCTCACGACCTTGAGATCATGACCTGAGCAGAAATCAAGAGTTGGATGCTTCACTGACTAAGCCCCCAGGGGCTCCAAGAGTAGCATCTTTCAAAGGGATTTGAAAGCAAACACAGTATCAGCGGTAGGATAAAATATTTTTTTTCTATTTAATCATGTTTTTATCTTGATGTCTAAAGTCAACATTCTAGATGTATTCTCTTCCTGCTCCCAGGAGTACTTGATTTTAGTCCCAGCACTGTCATAATTACCAGTAGGATTTCGGGGAATTACTCAACCCCTCTGTTCCACTATTTTTGAATACTTATGGTAGGGATGTTGGATGCTATTCCATAATTCATTGCAGCCTCAAATGTGAGGATTTTCCCTCTCTCTACTTCTTACACTGAGTCCTTTTTTATTTCTTTTTGGCTTTTTATGCTTTTCTTCATTAGTGTATGTGATTTCCTGCAATCTTTCCTAGTCTCATGATTACTGTACTAACTGCATTTTATAGGAAAGGTCTATTTCATGTTATTTCCTACTTCATATAAAATTCTTCCTTTTGGTGAGGGGAAGGGTAGAGGGAGAGGAAGAGAGCCCAGCATGGAGCCCGATGCGGAGCCTGATGCAGGGCTTAATCTCACGACCCTGAGATCATGTACCTGAGCTGAAATCAAAAGTCAGACCCTTCACTGACTGAGCCACCGAGGCACCCCCATAAAATCCTTCTCTAATGTGTAACTGCAATGTGCTTTGTTCCTTCCTGTGAAAATACATCGACAATGCAGCTACAATACTTGTTGAACTTAGTTTTCACATCTGATATCACTGTCTTTTTTGAAATACTGTCTATTGTAAACAACAAAATTCAAGGAATTTAAAAGTGATACATGTATGATTTTTTAAAAAAAGAGGTAAAATGTTGCTTCTTAATTACAATGGCAGGAAGCAAGGAGAAGCATGAAAAGATATAGAATTCTCATGAGGGCCACCTAATTTTATGACAAACTCGCAAAGAGTACCAAATATGCTACTAAATTTTGTGAAATGCCAGAACACTTGACCTATGGAAGTTGAGAAAAACATTTTCAGTGGAGGATGCTACTAACCCTTTGTATTCCTACTGAAAGATGCTGCTTCAGATTGGGTGAGTTATGCAGTGAACAACTGAACAACTGTATCTGGCCAGCCTGTGTTGTGTTTCCAGTTGGGAAAAAGCAGCTGCTCTTTAATACACTTCCAATAACTATAACTGTACATGATTGTAACACCTTGCTTCCCAGACTCTAGTGGTCTCCGAATTCCCTGAGCATGAGGAGAGATGGTCTAATCTCAATACCAAACAATCATAAAAGAAGTGGACAGCACATTGGAATTCCCTGGGTGCTCTTTCCAAGATCACGTCTGGTGTTAGACCAGAAAAAGAGCAATTTGTAAATAACAAACTTGAACTTCTACTGTAAAATAGAGTTTCTAAGATACTTATATTACAAATAAATATTAGAAAGGTTGTAGGATGATGAAAACTAAATTGAGAACAATGTCATCTACATCAAACAATATGAAGTTTTGTTTATCCTTCTCCAGATATGTCACCTATTATTTAAGCCATTACTCCGTGGCTTAAAGCTTTAAACAATTATTAAACCAAGGCTCTACACCCCTTCTTGTCCCTCCTGGGGTTGGGGATTGGGAAAAAGCAAAATATTCATGATTTTGCAGGCAGAAGGAAGATGATAAAAAAATAAATAAAAGCACTTTATCTTTTCCCTGAAGCCTAAGGTGATATGTGAATCTTCTGAAATATCGTAATGATAATAATACACATATTAATAATAACAATTATGCAAAAGCCTCCGGTAATTGCAATTCTATTAGGATATTGAATATTCTTGGTCACCATTGTGCCACCTTGTGGTCACAAGAGAACACATGTTTTTTTCCCATGAAGTAAATGGATTAAATTTTTACTCTCTCCCACTACTATGGGAGGATATTTGGAAGAATAATTTGGGAAGCACATTGCCAGTAAGGGCTATAAATAAAATATAATGGGCACCACTCAAATCAGAAGTAGCATACACTGAAAAGCAACCAAATAATATTGGTCTGGATATGTATTCCCTGTACTAGATTTTCCTTCCGTTACCTCAACGTGAATTATGTATTTAGAAGATGACACTGAAGTTCATTTAGGTTGCCATTCTTGATCTACAAATATAGAAATGGAAATCTGAATCATGTCCATCGAAAATCTATTAATCCATCAATCTATTTATAGTAAGAGAAAGCTACCAGATAAGTATCAATCACCAATACTAGATTAGAATAAGCATATTAATACATATATAGAAACAGCTTAATAAACACAATTTTTATCATGAGTAAAGATTTGCTTGGTAAATATGTTATAATCTTATAAGTTTTATGCTTTTCTAAGAGCCGTGATATTTGTTTAAATGATTTTTTTTTTAATCTCTAAATTCCACTATGTCTGCATCCTGATGTGAAGCACAGAAAAAGACAGGATTGGCCATCTTCACCCAGAGTACTTGTGCACTCAGGACTAAATTATATATTTTGTACCAAATTCAGAAATTTAATGGCCACTGATTTATATTATCAATGCTTGTTTGGTCCAGGCTATAGCTTTTACCAAGGATGAAACTGGTAGAAGAAATGAAGTTCCAAAACTCTCTCATTATAAGTACTATGTGTGTGGAGCTGAGACAGAGGGGGGGGGGGGAACCAGAGAGTTTAACAAATTCTCACAGAGGCACTGCCATGCTGTGTGCTAGGGCACCATCTAGCCTTGCTTTTCTCCTTTGTCTGTCTCTTGGTCTCTTATTTCCCAGTCTTCTTTATACCTCCACTTTCCCTGTTTCTAGTTCTGAGTCTCATTCTCTATATGGTCACCTCTCTGAATCTCTCTTTGTTACACTCTGTCATTTATTTATTTTTTATTTTTTTAAAAAAGATTTTATTTATTTGACAGAGACAGACAGTGAGAGAAGGAACACAAGCAGGGGGAGTGAGAGAGGGAGAATAGGCTTCCTATGGAGAAGGGAGCCCGATGCGGGGCTCGATCCCGGCATCAAGACTAAGCCACCCAGGCGCCCTATGCTTTCTCGTTTAATTTAGATTGAAATCCCGAAGGTTTCCTGCTCTATATTGGAGTTTGGACTCTGTGAGTCTGTAGTGGCATGCCCTCGCACAAAGTTCTCAAACTCCGTTCCCTTAAGTGTTACATAGGGGGACAAGGAAGTGACCCCCACAACCGTTGTGACAACGGAATGACTCACAGCATGCAGAGCAGGTAAGACACTACTTAGCACAAAGTGGATGGCCAGTTTGTGGTGCCCATCTCTATTTTTATTATCTGGGAAAAAAGTATCCATTCTTAATATTCAAATTCGTATCAACATGTTCCAACACTGCCTCCCTTAGAGGTATGATGTCACCGTAAATTAGAGACGCAGCTCACAGAATTTTATAACAAAATACCTCCCGTGTACCTCTTTTCACAGCTTAATCAATAAAATGGTAAGAATCAGAAAACACCTTGTCCACATTTAGGTAATTATTAAGTAACAGAACCCAAGCATGGTCCTTATCTTCTATTTGTACATCCTTACACAGAGTTGGTTGCAATGAACAACAATCCTCATTCTAAACCACAGCTTTATTTTTAGTTTTACTTTTTTCTCTCTGTCCTTGCCTCCCTTTCCCTGTTCCTTATCTATCATTTTTTATCTGTTATCTATTTATCTATCTATCATATATCAGTATCTAGCATCGATCATTATTATCTATCATCTATCATTATATGGCATCATCTATGATTAATCCATTATTATTTATCTATCACTTATCATTATTTATCTATCATTATCTAGCATCTATCATTATATCTCGATTATCTATCATCTATTATCTATTATCTATCCATCAATATCTAGCATCTATCATTATCTATTATCTATCATCTATCTATCATTATGTCTGTCATCTATCATTATCTATTATCATTCATCTATCATCTATCATTACTTATCTATCATTATCTAACATCTATCATTATCTCTATTGTCTATCTATCACCTGTTATCTGTCTATCCATCATCTATCTATCATCTCTCATCCTTCTATTTATTTGCCGAGACTAGAATTAAGTCAGCGAGATAAATATTTTCCGTTGCAATACCTCATTTTTCTAACATTCACTAATTCATGTATTCATATATTAAACACCTACCTCATGTCTGGTCATTCATAGACATTGTGAAGGTACAAATGAACTAAACAGAAAAAGTTCTCTTTCTAGGAATGTGCAATCTAGTAGGAGAGGTAAAATAAACAAACGAACAAGCAAAGAAACCAAACATAATGTAATGCCAGGCACAGTCAAATGGCTATGAAAAAATAAAATAAAATAAAGGAATATACCTGTGCAGAGAGTGATGGGTGCCATTTTAGGTAGAATGGTAAGAGAAGGTCTCTCAGGGGAGGAAGGATTTGCTCAGAAACCTTGAAGAAAAGAAAGAAAACCATGTGGCTAGCTGCGGAAACAGAATTCCAAGCCAGGGCACAGGCAGAGCAGAAACAAGTTCGGGAGCCTGCTGGAGGAGCAAAACTTAAGAGTTCATTTTGGACGAGAATGCATTTCAAATGCTTTATTGGATGTCCCCAAGTAGAGAAAGCAGTAGCAGGTTATCTACGCGGATTTGGAGAAGCGGTGGGAGAAGGTCAGACCCAAGAATGGAAATTTGGAAGCCCTCTGCACACGCAGGGCTCCAAAGGCCCAGGCTTGCACCAGATCCACAGGAACTGAGTGCAGACACGGGGAGAGGGATGTTGGAGGGTCCCGGAGCCAGGGACGCTGCAACATGGGGG